>JAVFBZ010053379.1:0-10156 GCA_032466195.1 Katharina tunicata
GAAAAGATTTCTCAAAAGAATAACACCAAACTTAAACTTCTGCATTGTTTAGTTTTTATTTTATGTCGTTGCAAACAAGTGGTATCGTTTCTTTTGGACACTGGTTTATATTCAGTTGGTGACAGTGAAGATTTACAATACGGGCATTTCACAGCTGTGTGTCCAATTTTATACCATGACAAATGTTTTTAAAATGTTATACAATTTTCAAATGGAAATATTATAAAAAAAACTCCATAGCATTTAAATAATAAGTAAAGGAAAAAAGTACCCAACCCCAAGCTTAGACAAATCGGTGGAGATCGTTGACAATACATTTTATTTTGTTACGTGGTAGCTGATTGTATATTATTACAGGGATGTAGATGGTAACTTCCCCTTTTCAAATCACACAAAGGCAGTTTTATTTATATGAGTATATTTTTCCAAATATATCAATTCTAATCTATTTTAATCTATTGTGATCACTAACGTCAATAAGAATGGAAATAGCGTATTTGTTTCATGGCGAGACACAACAAACAGCTGTCACCTGATATGACCAAGTTTTTACATATCAGGTTATCATCACATGAGGAAATATTTCAGATTAGTGATTCTTCTTTTTTATCATGTGTTTTGTTTATTGTTCATATTTTCCTCTCTTTGATATCCACGCCGCCTTCTAATGTTTGTTTGCTAACCATGGTTTCGTGAATCAACAGTTGATTATCTTATCTTAAAATGATAGAGCAATTTAATGTAAATTGAATGCCATAGTTTAATATCGACTGTGGGTAGTTTATTACTGAATTATGCCTCATCCCAACGTCACTTCTATACCTGTATGGACCAAGAAAAGATTAAAAAAAAAAGAAAAATTAAAGCAAAATAAAACCAAAATGTTTAATCATTCCTATAAGCAAATAACAATACCATGTAACGCAACTTGCTTGTCTATCTGCCTACCGACCTGGTGATCTAACTGTGAGAAATAGCGCCTACCAGACGACCTGGGAGCCCACTGGTGGTACATTGTCTGATCTGTGTTCTGAAGAAAAGTTTAGTGCAACAGTTAGTTACATTGGCTAAATCAATGAAACTTTTATGATTGTTTAGTTTGTTTCTTTCTGTGATTATGGATTTTACGATAGCTTTCTAATGTGTAATGATGGATTAAATAAAGGATCAGAATTTGAGCTAAATATTGAGGGCAGTTTTAAAAACAAGTCCGCACTGCAAGACACACCCCGTGGCCTGCAGCAAATACAAATCATTTGGCTGCATGCTTCATATGCCTCAAAGTCTTGACATTTTGTGCTGTGTGCATTTATAAACTCGATTTTTTAAGAAAACCATGGTAAAATTGAAAATTCCGGCTCCGGTATGACTTGCGTAGTACTATCAGGTATATATTGCCCAATTTGCAGAACAATCCTAACATTATTGACAGAGAAATAGTCCATTTAGTTAGTGTTACATCAACAAGAAGAAGAAGAAGAAGAAGAACAACAAAAGCGCCAACCACGGGGTAAAAAAAAAATGCCTTCAGACTTGGTCCTTTATATTCTGAATAATATTAAAACAGACTTTCTATAAATCCGTACACGTTAACCATTACTTAGTTCATGTCAACGTCAGAAACCAGACTTTAGCGTAATTTGCCTCTGAGATAATGTGGTTTGGGATAAAAGGTATAGATTTTCTGTAAAAAAGGAACGACAGAGAAAAACCCAAACAAAACTAAAACAACCAACAAAAGAAACCCCAACACATTATGTCTCGTTAGATTATACCGTATCATCATGGTAGTGTCCCCATCCAGTTCAAATCATAGAGAAGACATTTCTATTTGTATATTTAACTTATTTTTTATATTTAACTTTCAGTTATATCAAATCTAGACTATTCGACATTTGCGATCAGTAGGGGCCTACTAACGAGAAAATCGTGTATATTATATAGTGTATAGTTCTTATCTTACGAGTAGCAGCATGATTATAGCTGTCAGCTGACATGACCAAGTTGTTAATGCTCAGGTTCATGACACATGAGGAAATAATCAAGATTAGTAATTTTTATTTATATTATATATTTTTTATTTGTTTTAAAGTTTTTAGTCTCTTCCCACGCCTCGTCTTTTGTTTACACAGCTCTGGTCTCGTCTGACGGTCATACATGTATAGGCCTATATATCAGCGGCCAGGATCACGGTTTTGCTTTTAGTTTTTACGAGATTTGCTCCCAAATTTGTTCCACCAAACACCAGCTTTCGATCGTTGTCCAATAAGTAAAATACCCTTGAATGCGACAGTAAGTAACATTGTTTAAAAAATCGGTCCTACCAAGTTCGTTTTAGTTAATTAAGTGTTTAAAACATATTTATAATGGAAGGTGAATGTTTCATTTTGAAATCCTACTGGGTTTGAATCCAATGAAGCGAACTGGGTTTAAGCTTTATAAGACTGAGGGTAGTTTATTTCTGAAGTATACAACGATTCAAAAAGAAAGCTCAAACGCTAGTTACACAAGAGTTTCCCCTGTTTCTTTCGGGTTTTACAATTTTCTCAACACTAGAGCAAAAAAAAAAGTAAAAAATTTGTCCAAATCTGTGAAAATTTTGTCCGCAATGGTTCAATTACGTTTTTTCTATAAAAAATATGTACACCTTAACCGTAACTTAATTTTTGTCGACATATAATTAAGACTTTATGTCTTAATACGACTTTGCACATTTCAAATATTTTTAGCATATTTCAAAATCGACGCCGTCAATATTTCCTTTCACAATTACAAAAAATACCTGGATTTTTTAGATTAATTGATCCATCAAGATTTGAGACTGGCTGTGTCAAACCTCATCGACGAGAGACGACATTATGTTTTGTACCGTTCAAGAAAATCTGAGAGTTATAAGGTGAGTAAACTGGTGCCATTTATCACGGAGAGTAGCCTCCCATGGACAGCTATACTCCGATTACTTTCTCTCGTATAGCGGCGTGTTAGCCAAATGAGTAAAAACAGCTTATAGCAATGACACTGACAACAGACAATACATGTTGGACCTTGGCATGACGCAAAACAGGACACAATAGTTCGTTATTCTGATAGCCGACCATATCTCAAAGTACCACCCAGATAGACCACAAGCAAGTTGTTAAAATATAGATGCAGAGATCTGTAATCCATAGTTCGGGTCCTGGTGAATGAAGGCAAGCAAAATTTTCTTACTCTACATTTATACAAAAATATATATAGATATAGAGCTGTAGTCTACTGAATAAAATGTGTAATTTTAAGCTTTTACACTTACCTATTTTAATTCCAATAAAGTGATTTCTAATTCTGTTTGGAAGGATTGAACTATCAGAGATTTTTCACTTACCGGTATATTAAAAATGCTGACCTCGAGCATTGGTAACATTTTAAAAGTAATTGTAGGCCTAGAGTATCAAATCAGGTGGTGGGTAAATTCGAAAATTTTACTCAATGACTCGAATTTTGTTTTGAAATCACTGCCGCGGAGCAAGTTGTTGAGTTACTTCAAATATTTTGTTAAAAACTACACAAATAATCTTACACAATGAAAAAGACGTCAAGTGCATGACAGTCTAGGACAGTGCAACGAGACTGTAAATTTGTAGCTAACAAGAATATAAAGTTAAACACTTTCAGCATCCCCCCTCCCCCCTTTTAAATTTTGTTTATTCTTGACACCAAGCTGTACACACTCCGCCCATTAGACCTAAAATATTCTCCAGTTTTGAAGTAATGACTTTGTTGGTTATACCTCAAAACACCTGTATAGTATGGAAGCTCATTAATTGCGGCCCTCGACGTCGACAACTCGACAAATCAAGATTTAGTCTAGAATCTTGCAATCGGCCAAACCTCATGTGATTTCTCGTTATTTTGCTGTCATCACAAGACAGGGCCGTGATATAGGTGTATGAATATGTCTCTAAATGGTACAGTTTGTTCGCCGGAAGCCTTTTTACCGCCGTATGCCCAATAAAAACATAAACAAACATAGATTAAAGAGCGAATTTCTTATGGCTATAGATGCACAATGTTTACTTTCGGAGTTAATTATGTTCTGAGTGTAAAACAAATGGAAACTCTGGAATCTATCTACATTGGCAATTTAACCCACAGCCTTTGAGAGTTCCGGCTTAAATGGCCATGATTAGATCACGTCTGAGATGATGTGCGCAGTACATTCGATGACTTCCGAGTGAGAATCTCGAGTTGTTGAGTTGTAAATTTCTTATCCATTTGAAATGTACATAATTATGTCATTTTCTGTCAATCACATGCGCGTTCAGTAGAACAGTGTGGTTAAGGTGAACATCGACAAAGCTAGGGCAGGCACAACTTCCCTAGGCAATTCTTATGTCGCCACAAAGCTCTGAAATAAGCCTTACCACGGATACCCAGCTTTCGCTGTCAGACAAACTTCAAAGCAAAATCGCTAAAACGCATAGTCCAATCAAATACGCCTTTACCCATATAGGCTTCGTAAGACAGAGATTTTCTGCTTCCCGTTTTGGTGCACACAAATAGCCTACATCCTTCTTCTCTAGCAACGATGTCAATTCTTTATTTTGATTGTCGATTAGAGCTCTGATGCCAAACTTCTGTTTTACTTCTTTATATATGTTTATCGTAACTCTCAACTTGTCTTCCTCAGCGTTGGCCGCCATCTTTGTATAAGCCCTATTTTGGTATCTATCATGCCATTGGCTGTTCAACGACTTTGGGACTGGAACTAGGAGAGATAACTCTTCCTGGCTTGCCAAGAAAGAATAAGTAAACGTGACAAGGGGAGGAATAGAGTTTAACGTCGGGCCTCGTTTTGTCTCGAGAAGATGGGGCAGGCGAAGTGTTTCAATCCATATTCACTATTAAAATTGTGTGTTTTAACAACAGCAACGAAAAAACTCCAAGCGATTGTTATTTCTGTTTCATAACGTGACGTTTATATTTTATGTTTTATATATATATGTGCAATATTTGTTTCTTTTTGTTGTAAATTCTTGCGTGTATACGATGATTTTTATTCATTTGCAAGACCATTTTAGTTGTTTACTACACAAACTCATGTGTAAAGAATGCAAGAATGCATTATTTTTCAGCCATTGAAATATATAATGTTAGTGTATTCGGTCTCTTGTTAACTTTTTTTTTATAATAAATAAATATATAACATACCTTCTGATCAAAAACATCACACAATCATACAAATGTCTTTGGTTGCATTATTATTTTACAAAGTATGCAAGAAAATTGGCAACACAAAATATAAACCGCTTCATGAACATATATATTGGCAATACATATTTGTTGAGACGATCGACTTGAAATAATGCCCAGAAGGAGGGGTTTAGTAACGTAAGTTTTATTGTTACTTGAAACGTTCTGTAAAAGCAGAAAAAGAAACATTATTAAATCAATTAAACATCACCTTAAGTGATACATCGACAAAGGTGTAATAAGAACAATAATGCATAGGTGTCACATTACACAAATTAGAAAACAGTTATGTATTATGTAGTCCAAGATGTATTTCCCGTTGTATATAATAAGCAACTTGAAACATACAATGATTCAAGCAAGCTATGGTAACTCATACATCTAGTATAAATACTACAAATAAACCTTTATCTCGAAGCTCAGAACATACTAATCAAGGGAGGTCACTCCAAGCGACATGTTGACATTTCAAACTCTATCATGGTCAAAGGGAGATAATTGAACAACCAAAACTTTATCTACGCGGATTGTAACAAATATATAACAAGCAATATCCCTCAAATAACCTACGTATATCATTACACATCACGAAACCTTTAGTTTTATGATAATGAATTTACTTACGAAGCCTTATTTAATGTGAAAAAGAGGTAAACAGAACTGCAATTACGGCCGAGAAATAATATCCCATAATTTCAATAGCAACCTGCGATTACAACAGACTAACTTTTACGTTATATTTTAAAATCAAAACATAAGTTTGCTGACTCAAAATTACTGTCAAAGGGTAAAGCATCACCCTGAACTATGTTTACATACCTGAAGGGTGAACCTCCGTGAAATAAACCTGGACAAACAAACATTACAACGCAGCCGAAAACAGCTAGAGGGCGGCCAGATCCGATCTTCAGTCAAGGGCCGTGCGCAAATCGCCGAGCAAGGACAGATAATTCTAAATCATACCCTCCTGGGAGCAACACAAAACAAGGTTACAGATATTCACTCAGACTCACGCAATATCACACAACACTTCTGAACTGACCGTCTATACTCACCATGCTGGGTTTTAACTTTAACATGTCTGACAAAACCATCGGTACCTGGGTAGACGTCTAACATTTTACCAAGGTTCCACTTACCTCTAGGCAGATTACCATCTTTCAGAAGTACTATATCTCTACATTTCAGTTGAATACCTTTGGTTTGCCATTTATCACGTTTATGTAATGTAGGAACATACTCCGGTAAAAAACGTTCCCAAAAGTGATTCATAAGTGCTTGAATATACTCAAACCGTTTGTTCAAATTTATTGTTTCTATAAATTGACCATGGGGCACATCTGGCCCATCCTAGAAGAAAATGATTTGGTGTTAGTGGATGATAATCATCTGGATTATTTGCAGCATAACCAAACGGTCGTGAGTTTACCAAACATTCTACTTTACTAAAAACAGAGACATCTCATTCCAAGAAAGTCGCTGTTGGCCAATATAAACATTTATCCACTTTTTACCTGTTTTATAAGACTCTCGTATAGTCCTCCTTGATAGGGACTCAATGGAGTAATGAACTTCCACTTCGCATGATGCAAAATCTTCTAACTGCTGCTTACCTCCTTTTACAAGTTTCCTTAACTCTGTATTAGTTCCGACAATTGAGGATCCATTATCCGATAAAATAGTACTATAGGCCATCCGTGATGGGCCGCAAACCTCCTCAAAGCAAACATGGATGCATCGGTCGATAGACCGTCTACAACTTCTAAATGTATAGCTCTCGTTGTAGCACATGTAAATATTGCTCCCCCAGCCTTCTGTGTTTTGTTTCTGCCGTATTTCAAATTAAACGGTCCAAATAGATCTACCCCTGTTACAGAAAACGGAGGAGTGTGAGGTCTCATTATCTCTGAAGGAAGATCAGCCATTAATGTCGTATGTGGGACTTGTCTCATCTTGCGACACATAATGCATTCTCTGACAATACCTCTAGCCATATTTCGACCTTTCACAATCCAGTAGTTTCTTCGACTTTCCGATAGCGTCCTTTCAGCACCCACATGTCCGTATTTCGCGTGAGTTTCCCTCATAATTAATTTAGAAAAGTCGTGATTCTGTGGTAGAAGTATAGGATGGACTTGATCATAGGTTAAAGCCGTTTTTCGTAGCCTATCCCTACTCGAACAACCCCCTTGTCCATACATGGGGATAAATCCTGGTAATCCTGGTAATCTGTCATGTCCCTTTGAGTTGCAAGCACCCAATATTTATCTGCTTCTTTCAATTCTTCAGGTTGCAAGGAGCCCACATATTTCTAGTCTTTTGTATTTCCTCTTAAACGAACGTTGTGGCAAAACTTCAGAACAAACGCAGTTACTCTAACGAAACGCTGCCAACTTGAATAATTCCCTGCTTCCATAATGGGTCGGACTGGATTTAACACACCTATTGGTTTAAGGGGTTTTCTCTCAGCATCTTCTGCTTGATTAAATACTTCTGTAACTGGCCATTCCTTCTCTGGCCGACGTAAACAATCAGGACCATTTTTCCACCTACCTTCTAATTTATCAACCGTTAATCCTCTGGTCAAATCGTCAGTGTGGGTTTAGCTTAGAGGGTGCATACCTCCATACCTCTGGTCCAAATGTCGACTGAATCTCCGAAACCCTCACTCCGACAAACATATTGAAAGTGACAGACTCAGAATTGATCCAATTTAATTCAATTTGTGAGTCAGTCCAAAGCAATATCCTGACGGGTTTTACCTTAAATTCATCCATGAGCGTTTTGGCCAGTCTAGAAGCGATAATAGTTCCCATTAATTCCAGTCTGGGTACCGTCGAGTGCCGTAGACGAGCAACACGCGCCTTTCCCGACACTAAACGGACCTCCATACCTCTAACAGAAGGCCAAACAATATACGCGACTGCCCCATAAACTAATGAGCTCGCGTCAGAAAAGACGTGCAACTGCGGATTTCCAGTTACAGCAGAAGGCTTCAAACTCCGAGTAAAATGTACAAGGCCTATATAAATGGGTCATGACTTCCAGAAATCCTAGACAGTACAACACGTTAAGTTAATTTCCCCGTCTCAGTTTTCTTAACATTAAATTTAAGAAGATCATTCTTCACATTCCACACTATTCCTAGTGCTTTTGTAAATTCGCCGTTCTCACACTTATCTGTCTCTTGGACTTTACACAATCTGGACATACTACCTGTATTGTCTACCTGTAGCTCTCTATTTGAACTACAAAACCAAGGCCTAATCATAAAACTCCCCGTACCTAATATACTGTATCTAACTGATTCATTTTAGAAACTCTTCCTGAGTAGCACATGAATGTAACAAATCATCCATATATCGATCCCGCTCCAGGATAATGCCAGCATCCGGGTACTCAGTCTTTACTTCTTCGGCTATAGCTAGCCATATCAGGCGAAGGTTTTTCCCCAAACGGAATCCTTAATAACCTGTACACTGAAGGGTTTCTATTTCCGTCAAGATTTCTCCATATAAACCTATCTGCACATGTGTCCGACTCATATAGACACATCTGGAGATACATTTTCCTAATGTCTCCCATAAAGGCAACCTCTTCCTCTCTAAACCTTATAAAAACTCAAAGAAGATTGCCTATCAAGCATGGACCCTTACTCAAAATCGAATTAAGGGAGATACCCTTAAACTCCGACGCTGGAACAAAAACCACTCTTAAGGGCGTGCTTTCTTTCTCAGGCCTATAAACACCATGGTGAGGCAAATAATACGCCGTTTTTTTTCTCCTCATTTTCCCGTGTGGTCATTTGTGTGGTCCATCCGTTCTCAATATATTCATCAATAACTTCACTGTATAATTGTGCCTTTTTAGTGTCCTTTAACAAGCTTTTCTCAAGCGAAACAAGTTGTTTCTCAGCCAACGAATAATTACCAGGAAGAGATATTGGATCCTGTTTCCATGGTAAACATGTCTTATACCTTTCCCCTTCCTTGACACAAGTTTCACTGAACGCCTTCAAAACTTGTCTATTTTCCAAAGACATAGACTAGTTAGGACATTTACAGTCTACAGCCAGTATTCCAAGAGTCTCCACATTCTGAACAAAGGCTTTTACAAAATATATTACTCGCATCATCCCTTTCAATACCAAACAAAAAAGTGGTTGTTAAATCGAACAATAAACCATGGTTTACAAACAAAATAAAACATGAGATGAGAATACGTCAGAAACTATATAATAAAAGTAAATTAACTAACAACATCGAACAAAAGACGGCATTTAAAAAACAACGCAACCTTGTCACTTCACTAATTACAAAACCAAAGAGGACTACAAAAATAAATTAGCTATCCAAATTGAATCTGGAAGGACAGGCTCGAAACTGTGGTGAAAGCTTTGTAAATCCTTCTTAAGGAACACAAATAGTAATTGTGCCAACCTACCGCCACTTTTCGACGAAGCAAAATCATCGACTGTATATTCCGATGAATCCAAAGCGACTGTCATTAATGATTATTTCTCGTCAATAACAAAATTGAATGACTCAAATGCTACTTTACCTCTCTTAAACGATTCAAATGAGAATTATATTGATAGTGTTGAAATTTCTGAAGACGATGTTCTCCATATTTTGTCAAATTTAGATTCAACGAAAGCTGTTGGACCTGATAAAATAATCCCTAAATGTATTTACAATGCACTATACTTTCTTTGTCCAATACTTACCCAACTGTTTAATCATTCATTAACAACTTCATAATATCCGGCTTGCTGGAAAATTGCCAACGTCACACCAATCGTTAAACACGGTGGCCCTCACTTATGTAAAAATTATCGCCCTATATCCCTTCTCAGTATTTTGAGTAAAGTTTTCGAACGATGTGTATTTAAACACCTTTTTAATTTCTTGCGTCATGATATTTG
>JAVFBZ010053398.1:0-32274 GCA_032466195.1 Katharina tunicata
GTATGACCACACAATTGGTATGACCACACAATTTGTATGACCACACCATTTATATGACCACACAATTTGTATGACCACACCATTTATATGACCACACCATTTGTATGACCACACCATTTATAAGACCACACAATTTGTATGACCACACCATTTATAAGACCACACAATTTGTATGACCACACAATTTGCATGACCACACAATTTGCATGACCACACAATTGATATGACCACATAATTTGTGTGACCACAGATTTTGTATGGCCACAGAATTTGTATGACCACAGAATTTGTATGACCACACAATTTATATGACCACACGATTTATAAGACCACACAATTTGTAACTTTCAAACAACTTATATGACCTTCAAACAATTTGAGTGAAAGAAGTACTGAGCCAGTAGTACTAAGAAAGAATTAAAACCCAAAGTATCTATCCTGTATTTCTGAGACCCCATCTCTTCTTCCAGAGATATAAGATTTAGCAGCTTAATTCATTAATCTCCTTTTGACGATATAACGTATAACGATAATAGCGTTTTGAGTAATTCTTCTCCCTTTTTGATATATAAAGTTTAGCGTAAGCATAGCATGTTGAGTTAGTTGTCCTTTTGGTGAAATCTGAGTATAAAGATAACATAGAATTTTGAGTCATTCTTCCGCTTTTTTGACATATAAAATTGTTAAAGTCAGCAGGATTTTTAGTGCTTTTTATTCATTTTTGCGACATTAAGTTTAACGATAACATAGGATATTTATAATGTTTTCTCTTTTGTGGGATATAAATGATAACATAGAATTTGACCCGTTCTTCCCAATTTAAGGAAGAGTCATCTTTTCCGTATGGTGTCACAGCGTTTAAGTCATATTTCTCCATTTGTGACAAAAGGTTTAACCATAACATTGTGTTTGCGTCATATCTGTAAGTTGTGTCTCACCCACAATGGTAGAATGGTAAAAGGAAGGTTCCAATTTGTCTGGTGGTCTCGTCTGAAGATCCCGCCTAAATACTGCATTCTTGCTCTTATTTGTCCACTGAATGTTTGTATCTTTATTTTCTTTGTGTGTGTTATGATTTTAATTGAAACCAAAGATGAAGACATGTTTTTAATTGAATGATAGTTATTGTATCTTTATATTCATGTTAAATATATATAACTTTAGTTTGAAAAGGAAGTATTTTATTATAGTAAAACAAATAAATTAAGGCTTCAGTAGCGACCTTTCATGTTTAGATTACGATGGTTGTAAAAAGTGAACATAATACCATTGTATGTATAAAACCATCCTTTTATTGAAGAAGGTAAATACATTATTGGCATAGATTTCCCGTGGGATTTATCCATCTCTAAAGTTCTTTATTTAAAGACGAACAAAAGAGGTCACACAACACTCATTTGGTTTCATTTTCTGTCTGTTTTCAATAGATTGTACATCCGTGCAGAATTGTTTTTGTGCGTGGCTTTAATTGTTATTCTTAACTTAAACTTATGATGTCATCGTCCCCTGAATTCCTTTCTGTCGTTAATTAATGTTGGTTGTATTGTTACAGTTTTTGGTACGTGTTTTCAGTCAAACAGGCCTATCGTTTTGGATGTCAGACATACGCAGATGTCGTGATGGCGATATATTTCAAACGGCTATATAGTGATGAGAAGGCGTTGGGGTAACTGATCAGCAAAGTATTTTGATGTTCTGGATTTAAGCGATCATTATGTGGGACCAGAGTTCCGCGTGACCGATGACCTATGACCTTTAAACCCACTTATAATGACATTGTGAATGATCCTTATATATATGATAGGTGTTTTACTTACAGGCCAGCCAATCAAAATGACACACGGATACATGTAAACAATGTGCATAAGATGGTCGTCTTTGTCAGGATGACCAGACAAATTGAGACAGTCTAATTTGAAATTTACAAACTTTTCACAGAAAAACGAGACTGTTTGACTGTGTCACTTTCATCCAGTGACATTGCTCAGCGGAAATTTTGATTGGACAGGGAGATTTCATTCATAAACTCTTCATGCTATTAAGTCGAAATTGAGGAATTCGATGCCACGTAATGTCTGCCTGAACTTTTTTGTCTGCGTTTCTTTGAGGATTTGATTCTTACATTAATCAAATTCTTTAAAACTGAAATATATTATCAAGTGAACTTATCCGTGTTACAAACGAAGTGCGTCTAGAATCAAACACATGTACAAAGACTAGAACGATTGCATTGCAAAGACGCTTGCTGACGGGATTCCGATCACGTCCAAATTCGCAGATATCCCTTACCCAGTTTTCTATGACATCATTAATTCGTTTTCATTTAAAGTTCAAGGGATATTTGTTAGTTCGCTATTCATTAATGCTTGTAAAAGTTAAAAACATGGCTTAAAATAAATTACATTTTATCTTTTGGTCTCGTGAATCGTTTGGAACTACATTCCTGGCGACGGAAATGTGCGCGGTAAAGGTTTAATGCGAGGTATCATATACCTGTCTTACAAATACTCGACATTGTACGTCGCCGCTCTCATTCGCTTACAAGTACTCGAGCTTGTACGTCACCGCTATCATTCGCTTGCAAATACTCGAACTTGTACGTCTCCGCTCTCATTCGCTTACAAATACTCGAACTTGTACGTCGCTGTTATCATTCGCTTGCAAATACTCGAACTTGTACGTCACCGCTCTCATTCGCTTACAAATACTCGAACTTGTACGTCTCCGCTCTCATTCGCTTACAAATACTCGACATTGTACGTCGCTGCTCTCATTCGCTTACAAGTACTCGAACTTGTACGTCACCGCTATCATTCGCTTGCAAATACTCGAACTTGTACGTCGCCGCTCTCATTCGCTTACAAATACTCGAACTTGTACGTCGCCGCTCTCATTCGCTTACAAATACTCGAACTTGTACGTCTCCGCTCTCATTCGATGACAATTACTCCAACTTGTACGTCTCCGCTCTCATTCGCTTACAAATACTCGAACTCGTACGTCACCGTTTTCATTCGCTTGCAAATACTCGAACTTGTACGTCTCCTCTCTCATTCGCTTACAAATAATCGAACTTGTACGTCTCCGCTCTCATTAGCTTACAAATACTCGAACTTGTATTTCACCGCTCTCATTCGCTTACAAATAGTCGAACTATTACGTCTCCGCTCTCATTCACTTACAAATACTCGAACGTGTACGTCACCGCTCTCATTCGCTTACAAATACTTGAACTTGTACGTCTCCGCTCCCATTCGCTTACAAATTATCGAACTTGTACGTCACTGCTCTCATTCGCTGACAAATACTCGAACTTGAGCGTCACCACCCTCATTTGTATACAAACGAAAACAACATGTTGACTTCCGCGAACATTGTTACTTAAGTAATCAATAATTCTGCAAACAGATTAAGTATCGGATAATTCGGATAAAAATATTCGTGGTCCAGGAAGCAAAAATAAATTACACCGTTCCTTTGGTAAATACGATGTCCGGATCATATTATAATATCATCGATTTATAAATATATCATAAAAGATTATACTGCACAAAGTTAGATAAACAACTAAAAATATTTCATCTGGCCCATCTTAATTTAGTAAGTATTTGGAACTTTTGGAAACGCAGGGTCCGGATGAATCCCCAGATTCTTCTATCATGAGACAAAACTTAAATTAATATTAACACCTTGACTTATGACTCTTTGTAGTACCAAGCGACAACTAAGTTGTTGGCTACGGATTTGTGACGAGCCAACATTCGGATTTGTGACCAGCCAACATTACTGATTTGTGACCAGCCAACATTACTGACACGTGCTCCGTGATATCCTTCCTGCTATTTTCTGTGAGGCAGTTTTTATAATCGTACCATGGTACGGAGTTTAAAAGTTAGGATACAAATACTTTACCCTGATGTACTAATTGTACTAGTTCGTCTTTATTCTCATTTAGAAAACTCACAACCCCCTAATTTTTTTTGCAGTGTGGATAGAATATTTATAGTAAGTATATCAATACTTTCAACAGAGCCTCTATGTCAATTTGTATATCCCACTTGTAAAGTAGGACACCCGAGTGTAACACCCACGTCCTATTTTCTGCGCCGATTTGCATGGTTAGCTGGCACACATAAGATGTAACCCAACTAAGAAAGTAAGTCTACAGATAAAACTCACTTTATAATGTTGACATAACCTACAAAATACACTTCCATTTATGTCCCTGACCGTGGGTAAGGAACAGGAGGTCAGCAGTTTACCCAACGGCTAACAGCCCTCCGTAACCGTGTTTTTGTGTAACCAACACTTATAACAGGGCGAATTGCATTCCAACTTCCTTGTGTATTTAATGACTGATAAAATGCACAGGTCCCATTTTATAAAAAATAAAAAAACAATTTACAAAATAATTTGACCATGCATTCATAGTAGTTAGTTTATCAGCCTCAACTCATATCTGATACCTAACTCTGCCGGGTAGCCTTCCTCACTATCCATGCTACATTGAATTAGATGAAGGCTCTTGTGATTGCCTCGGCGGTCGATTCCACAATACAATTTCTGAATAAGTGAAATGATTTAGGAACTAACTGTACATGTTTATCTTATTTTTTTAAAAGTTCTTTTGTTTTTTATGGAATGACTTAGTAGTATGAAGGTGGTAATTACCAAATATTATAGTTTGAAAATTAGAAATAGGTCATTTTAGGGCGTTTCAAATTTTTCAGAATTTCTTGAATCTTTCCCAGGATTTCATCTCGAACTAATCCTGCTGCAAATATATATAACTTTAATTATTATCATCTCAGATTTCCGTGTTTGTTTGTTTCCAGATGTCTTGCCCAGCAGATGTGAGGACATTAAGATAACATGAATGATAACGAGGTTGTGATTTATCTGCTTCGCAAGAGACAATGAATCATCGTTATATACCGACACCGCGCCACCAACGGCGAATGCCCTACATACCACAAAGGGGAAGAACTGGCGATTCTCGTCGGGGGAACAGTTACACTGGATCATTCTATTCTCATGAAGTAGGGGAATATTCTCAGCTGAATTACAACTATCAGCGATATGCTGAACCATCTTCTCATGGCTCACATAGTTTCGAGACTACCGGCAGCCCAGAACCCGAAGAAGAGGAATGGTGGAAAGACATTGTGTTTGGAAATTCAAACTATCCTAATCAAAGGACACGCGTTGAAAGGATGAACAATAAATCTAATTGGAACGAAACATCGCTGAAAAACAAATGTACAAAAAAACCTGCTGTGCCCAAAGGCTCTATGGTAAAAACATCTAAAACTGAGTGTGTCAAAGACAAGAAGATAGGCTCCTCTCAAACCAATTCTGAAAAAGATAAAAACTACAAAAGAATAATTTCACCTGGCACAAAGATGGTAAAAGAGAAAAAGGCAATACTTTGTAGAACAGATGATACTAGCGAAAACAAACGTAGAGCATCTGGAACGAATTCAATACAGATAAAGAAGACTATACCTTACAGCGAGAATTCTGTACCAGATAAAACAATAGAGTCTTCTGGAACAAACACTGTCAATGATAATAACATCATTTCTTTACAAACAGAGTCTTTGAAAAAAACTACTGACTTGAAATCGGAGAACAGTGGGTTTAACTTAGCTCTCTCCCAACAGGAAGTCGTTAAGGAAACCAATTTGGACAAAAGTGCCGCCAAGGCGGTTCAATGCTCTTTGAGTCCTGTACTAGCTATGGTTAAACAAGACCAGAATATCCGTGATACGTTAGTAATTTTAGAAGAACCACCAACGCAAATATTACCTGATGAAGTATTGCCTCAAGATGTATTGGATTCAGATAAATGGTTGACGAAGGATGACCCTGGCATGTCGACATGTTTAACAAAAGACAACCAAGACGGTATGTGTAAACACGTTATTACTGATTGTGACCCCGAAGCACAGTTTGACGAATCTTTATGTGAAGTACACTATGAAGGACAACAACATGAATCAAATTCAAAGAAAGTAGTTAACGTAAATCAAACTACGTCGGTGACCCCAGAGACAAAAGCTGGTGAGAGGTGGACGGAGAGTGAGTTTCCAATAGCCACACATGAAGGGACAACTGTGAAGAGAGCTACTGCGTTTACAACAACAACATCTCCTCCGTGTATAACTTTTTGCAGATCACATGTAGAATTGGTTATGAAAAAGCCAGTTGTGAAGCTTACACGTTTGTCATGTCGCGAATTGGCGAAATATTCTAATATAATTTCAAGCCAAACCCGTACTGAATTAGGCATGGAACGTTCTGAGGAAACCGAAATTCTCGCAACTGACAATGAAGCTCCATTGGTTGGCGACAGCACCGACATGAGCATGGTGGACATTGATTCAGATTTACCAGAACTCAGACCCTTGAGTGTTGATCCCAGGGTAATGTCCATGTCTTTAATGCTACGCATTAATTCAAATTCTAAAGTCAAACGCAAGGTCTTTCGAGCAGCCAAACAACGAGCAGTAAAAGAACATAAACTTAAAAATAAGAACTTTGATTTAAAAAAGTTGAAGCAAAAATTCCAAGGAGTTGTTCAAATGACGAAGTCACTTAAGTCAATAAGGTCAGGGAGGCAGCCGTGTGCGGCCACCAATTTCATAAAGTATCCCACAAATTCAGGAGACCTATCGAAAGACTTTGCGTCGAATGGCAAACTATTGCAGAGCAGTAACGAGTCTGGCGGTCGAGACTCTGAAATCGTTGATACAAACTTACACGTTGTAAAGACACAAGGTAATACGATTCATGGGCCGTCGGAAAATCATCTACTTCAATCTATCGATAACTGTGTTGCTGTTCGAAGTGATGAACGTAAAATGATGCTACCTATAAGAAATGAACCTCTGGATCGTCCGTCAAGTGCTCCCGGGTACCAACATTTTGTCCATCAACGGCCCTTTAGGAAACATTACAAAACAAGACAGAGCTCTTGCTTAGAACAATCTCACCCAGAGAGACCTTTAAGTGCTCCAAACTCTCACATCGATACCCCTGTCCCTTTTCCCGCAGCCTCTACGGATAGGGTGTCATTGAAGGGCATCGTACGACATCAAACGGAAGCCATTTTAACGAATGACTTCGAACAAGTTACATCAACTGATAAAAGGGAAACTGAAAAATCTATAGACGGAAGTCCAGTTATACCGGCTGATAATTATATAGCTGACAAACCAGATATGTCTAAAAGTCCCGACACTATGTGTTTTGAGAAAGTAAAAACTGTGTCTTGCAAACCAGATACCCAACATCATGGTCACAAATTTTCCCACGACTTAATACACATGAATGATTTAAACGGCAGTAGAAGCAAGTCTTTTCTTCCCTCACACAAAAATGAAATAAACCTCGGTAATCAAGCCATGGATGTTAATTTAAAACTGATAGACTTCCCAAAGCTTGAAGCTCATAAACAGGTGCACGACGTGCCCACTAAAGATTTGCTAAAGCAGGTTAGCACGGTAAATGACGAATCGTCGAACGACAGTACACCCGAGTTGGTTTCTATAAATAGGAAAAGTATTAACGGCAAAGAAGCAGTTAGCCACAGAAATGACGTTAACTGTGCCATAGATTTAAGAAAGAATGAACTCCCCTTATCGTGCAAGAAATCAAAACCTATAATCCCGAGAAGAAACTCTGTTGTTACATCAACTCCAGTGGTCATTCCGTCATTTCAACCTGTGACAACAATCAACGGAGGTATTCCGATTCCAGTTTCGGAAGCGGCTGTCTCTTCCCCGACGTTATGGGTACTGAGTCCACTGCACCTCGGGCGAAAGAAAAGAAAGTGTCGTAAAAAAACAAAAGCCGTACGTGATAATGCGCTGCGACCACTGTTACCAAAAGCATCGGACAGTTTATCTTATAGCAGCAGCTGCTTGGCCGCAGAACAGAATTGTCAAGAACCACCAACATATCTGCCCTGCGATGAAACCTATAACTCCAAAGAGATAGCATCGATCATGGGTGATGATCCACCTCTGAATCTTTCGATGCCTCGTGGTGAAAAGAGAGACTTACTATTAACAGGAAGTATTGGATTGCACAAAGCAGATTATGATTCAGATGACACGATTGTAGATCCGAATGACAATGGCCAACTACCCGATTCTCTCTATGTACCCAACGATGAAGGATGTAAGGACGAAGGCGAGATAACTTATCCATTCAATAGAACCTCTACTAATGACAAAGCAGGAAAAGATAGTCCGGTAGCTACAGTTGATTGTCCATCAAGTTCTCATCTCCGTCTTACAAACTTAATACAAACCTTACGACAAAATTTAGGTAAAAAGGAAAAGGGAAGGGCACACAAAGGCAACAAGGGCAAAGCCTCTAGCAGTAAACTTGTAAATGACCGTGTTAATGAAAATGGGGACAGTGACTCTAACATTACCATGCAGTGCATAAAAGAGGATTCCTTGATTTCATTGGAGAGAAAGGAAAATGATCAGTTGAATAACAGTGAAGAAAAACCAAGTGCAACTGACGACAAGCAGACGACCAACCGATCAAGGGGGAGACGCAACAGTGGCGTCAAATATTTATCTTGCAAAGAGGGGGACACAGGTACACTTGTCAAAAGAAAATACACGAGAAGAACATCAACGAAAAAGCAGAGCAAAGGAGACAGCACAAAAAAAGTTGCCTTCTGTGGTAAGTCTTTTAATATTTCATATTTGATACACTCGTTTTGTACTATTTTCGAATAATTAAATATTTGTGTTTGAAATTGGGGGTTGTAATTTCTGGGTTGTACTGGGTTTTTCAGACTCGGCAAATTGACCGATCAAAGCACCGGGAATTGTCTGGACACGTAGTAAGTACTTGAAGTCCCTTGAGTTGCACGAATACTTACTTTGATAAGCTCAACCTTTGAAACATAAGTGCCTTGATTAGCTGACAATTTCTAAAAAATCTGGACCAATGAAAAGGCTGCTATTCTGGGGAACGTCACATTCAATGGGGATATCACAAGTCTCCTTTCACCGAAGTTTGAATTAAAAATAAAACAAAAACGATGATTGACGGAGCGGTTAATGTTAAACACTATGCCTAAACAATTTCACTTATATGATGGCGGTGTATATTCCAACAAAAACAGAGACTGCTTACTACAACTTTAAAAAGTCATTTCAGTAGCTCTGTAGGAAAGTTTTAACCAGTGCGAAGTATGAAAGCATGAATTTAAGTGTGAAACATACTACCGTTAACCCAAGGGCAATAACTACTGTGTCCTGTGACACCAGATACGGCGGGTGGCTAGTTTGGGTGCGTGGCTTCGTCAACAAAACAGTATATCCATCGTCGTGAAAATTGAAATACCCTTCGGAATAATGCCAAATAAGTAGCAAAAAAGGAAGAAAAAAAGAATGGAAATAAGGGATGAATTATACTGGAAAGTTTCTTTATTAAGATAATTAAGTTTTGGGCAGACCACACACTTCATATTTTATGTCTTGTCTATGTTAAAATGTATAAATGAGCCGAAAAGATTATTTTTCAAAAAGTAATGTTGATAAATGTTTCAAAGCAGTTTGCCACCATAAGGCTTTACAACTGAGGCGTAAAATGCCTCTACTCTAGTCTGGCCTACTGTAGGTAACTACCTAATGTCGTTGAGCTTAAGTTATTGTATGTTTCTAATTAAACGACTTCTGACTTCAACAATATAAATCCGTCCGGCCTGCTATCTGGGCAGACAAGCTCTTATCGGAATGCAGTCCGCCTATGTCACATGGCAAGAACAATGATTGGATGACTGTTTTGTAAATGCAAGTGTCAGATAAAGCCGCCACATATCATACATACTCTCCCCTAGATCCTAAATGAATCTTCCCAGATGGCTCAAGTACTACATAATAAAGGAAACTTCGAACAAGGAAGTGATATATTGGTATTTAGATGATATATTTTGGTTTTATTATGCCATTATCAGTTAAGCATATAACATTTATAGTTAACCGATGATGGCATAATAAAACCAAAATATATCGTCTAAACCAACATGAGTTTCTTGTTGGGAGGTTCTTTGGTACTCTAACCTGATCTGTGGAACTACAGGTTGTTTTTGTGTGCATCATACCAAACTCACTTTGGTTGGATTAATTGGGTAAGTGGGGTGTGTGAGAAAATACTGTTAACGGCCACTTTCTGAACTACACAAAAAAATATCATAGAATACACGCTTAGACTGATTTATAGACGAAGACGATACAATCAAACCATCTAGACCCTCATTTCCTTCATCTGATGAAATGTGAATTGACTAGAGTGTATTTGGTGGCGTCTTGCATTAGGCAGTTAAACTTCCAAAATGCACCATGCAGCTTACTGTAATATTATTTTTTTGATATAGGTTTAACCATATATACAAAGGTCAAATACTTATGGCAGCGTTTGTAAGCGCAATCTTGGAGTTTTCACGCGTAAATAAAAACGAAATTATGAAATAATCAGTTTCATCTGACGGGCATCGTGTTTTTAGACAGCAGCACCAGAGCGCCTACACATGCGCTCCCGGACCCCAGTGTTAAAAAGTCAACCTTTACTGAAAAAGTAAGCCAACAGATCAGCCAGAAACTTCACTTGGGCAATAAAAACGCGTAAACTAGTCAGGCGAATATATGGTAGGGCGGTATAGAATGACATAATAAGAAGATGAATTGTCCCCGTCCCAAAATGTTGCTGAGTTAATGATAATTTGGGGGAACAAGAGAATGGTTGCATAATGGAGTGTTTTGTCAAATGCGCCTTACATAAGCTATACAGACAGGAGGATATGGATTAGTTGTATCACGGACGATCGCTTCAAGGAATTCAGTCTATTTTTAAGCTGTAGGAAATGACATTTTCCACTGACTTAATTGTCACGTTTACATAATATACCTTCAGGCAACGTGTTACCCTGTCTGGTTAGCTTCTGTCGTAAACAAAGCAAACGAAAAAACACTCAAGTTCAAGTCATTAGGACAGTTGTTACCTAGGGGCCCTTGTACGCTTCCCTGTAGCGATTAGATGGAAGTCATGAAAGTCAAGGTTGATTCGCAGTCTATTGTAGCTGATTGGCCATACGTCAGTCTACAGGGTTTGTTAACTTGTTATCATCTAACTTAATTCCCCTATGAATCGGTTATCTCCAGAGAGACTTTTCTTAACACACAGCGTCTCTGTACCATGTCTGGTTCAGATACCACATGACACCAGAATAATGTCCATCGTCGACAGCTTCAGTAAACTTTGCTACCTGGCCGACCTTTGTTCGCGAGATAGGTTATCATGGAATTACAAACCTTCATAAGGTTATATGCATTTGTCCTATATGAAGCTGCAATGTCGACTTGGGCAGATACGTTATCCGAGCAGTCAGATTTGGTAGCCTGCTATGTTTATCACAAGAATCGTTAGATTAGTTTATATCTCCTTAACTATATTAAAAACAAACTCATATCGTCATGAAATGTGTGTACATATACAATCGTCATCGTAGCGACGTCATATACAATAGAATAACAAAGGAAAATGTGATTTGATTTAACTTTTTTTCAAATAAATTTTAATTTCAACGTTTAACTTAAGATATGTGTGACCGATTTATACCGGAAATCTAGCGTATAAAATTTACATTACGGCATAGAGCACGCTTGCAATTTATAAAACAGCTTAGCCTACGTCGTTATAGTTCTTAGAGATAACTTTATATACAGTAATATGGTAATTGTCACGTTTTTAACATATGCAATAAGGCTGCTATAGGCAGGGTTTCATGCTATGAATTACCTGCAGCTAAATAGATCTGCAATATACTCCTTTGAGTGGCATTTAGAAGCTTAAAGGTACTATACTGCAGAATTTCGGCCAAAAATCGACTGAAACGAATTAAACCGGGTTTTCTTTATTTGTGTAATATTGCCCAAAGTATAAGCTTTCACAAAATATCAACCTCGAGAATGTGCGATATACCGTATTACAATAATGTAAAATCTATAATGCGACCCGCGGTCTTTCTCTGGTATAGTGCCTTTAAATGTACATTTCGTTAGACCAGTCTCAACCATGCATGTGTTTGAGAACCATAGGAACCAGCGCATTGCTTTAAGAAGGCCCTATATTTCACACCTGTTTTTTTTATACGGTGAATGTAACAAGATCAAGGCCTGTGATATTACTGAAAGACCAGTCTGGAAACTAGGGCCAGAAGTAGAATCATTGTTAACCATTTCAGTAGAAGTTCTCCTATCTAGTTCGGGATTTGGCATGTTCGATGTACACTCATAAAATGAATTCGTTAGAGTTGAAGGTATTGAAATCGGTTAATTCTATTTAACGGATTATTTCGCTAACGGATATATAACGGATAATCCGCTACACAACTGGATTATTTGCAATTAGTGTCAAACATTCCGTTAATTAAACGGCAAATTCCCATTTAAATGCTGGGAACGGAAGCTTTTCTCTCACTCAAACGGAACTTATTTGAGTGTAGGCATACACAGCAATATGATCTTCATCATAGCCCTGTTTGTGGTCTAAACGAGTTGTGAAATAACTCCCGAAAAATCCCCCGGCACCCCCACATATCATAACTACATGTATAGATCATGGCTCTTTAAGGAGAAAGGGGCTGGTGAAGGGTTTGGTGAAGTATTATTATACAGCCAGACTTTGGTTTTTGGTTAACACACTGAGAACTCTCAAAGAACGGGGAAAAGTGTATTACAAGGGCGAAATTAACAGGGAGAGGGGGCGGGGGGATCTTTTGAGAGGGGGAAGACAAATACCCTGTAAAAGAACTGATGCATTAAGGGGGTTTATTAGTAATAATGTTTTTTGCCAGCGGCATCATTCTTGCGAGAAGGCTGCTAGTATGTAAGTTATAAATGCAACAATTCAAGACGGTATTATACAACTGACAACACAGTCGAATGGAAATTGATAAATAACGTTAAGCAATGATTTCATTCAAGATAAAATTTAGCTTGTGGTAGAAAGCATATATTTGTCATAAGTTAAAGACAATCTTAAGGAGTTTTAAACACTGACCACATCAGTGACAATGCCATAAAATGAAATTGCCATCGGCATAGGCCATTATTACTCACTGTTAAACTTTGGTTTCGGGACATTTAGACGTATTTGCGTACACGTACAGACCTCATGTAAACATAAAAACGGTTTGTACTTTAATTAGTAATTTCTCTGAGAACATTTGTCAACGATCATTACACACATAACAAAATGTGAATATGGGGGCTGCGTTGAAAGAGACGTGAATAAAACATGGAAAATATTTACCGACACTTTTGTTAAAGATGAACAAGTGACAGTTTCTTTGAAACCAGGCAATAATTCATTGCTGTAGAATAACATCGTCCTCTTTACATTATTTTGTTCAGTATATATGTTGCTAACTGTTTTAATGGAACTAAATGGGAATATTAAAATATGGTTATATACTGATCTAAATAAATAAATCATGTATGTAGGCCTGTTGAAGTGGTTTTGAGTTCCCATCACTTAACCCAGTATTGGGTCGTATTTTATGTGAAAATCAACCTCCATTCATGGTCCAGTTGACCTTTTATCATTTTGAATGAATTTACTCCATACTCTCTGCTCCACTGAGCATCACTAATTCTTATTAATATGAACGAGGACTAAGGTTGTGTTTAAAAGATAGAATAAACAGCGATCCCAGTAGGTTCTGACTGGGGGTGACATCTTATGGAAAAATGAATTCACTTTGTTTAGAACCAGAAGTATTGTCATGCATGCATGTCTTTCCGTTTTTAATTCTGTCAATTAGGTCCTCTCTATAATTGGAATTGCGTTTATCTTGAGATTAATTTTTGTAATCATAGAAAGCCCTATTGAAGACTATTTCTGATTATTCCCGATCTCTTTTAGTGTATATTTCTAATCATTCACAAGCCCTAGTTATGTCTATTTCTAAAAATGTAAAAGCTCACTTCACGTCTGTTTGTTATCATTCACAAGCCCTATTTCTATGTGTTCTAATATTTCACAAACGATATTTGGGTATATTTCTAATAATTCACAAGCCCTACTGATGTCTGGTTCTAATCATTCACAAGTCCTATTCGTGTCTCTTTCTAATCAATAGAAAACCATATTAGGGTGTGTTTCTAATCATTCACAAACCGTACTGATTTCTGGTTCTAATCAATCATAAACCATATTGGGGGTGTGTTTCAAATCATTCACTGGCACTATTCGTGTCTCTTTCTAATCATTCACAAACCATATTGGGGTGTACTTCTAATCATTCACTGGCACTATTCGTGTCTCTTTCTAATCATTCACAAACCATTTTAGGGTGTGTTTCTAATCATTCACAAACCGTACTGATGTCTGGTTCTAATCAATCAAAAACCATATTGGGGTGTACTTCTAATCATTCACTGGTACTATTCGTGTCTCTTTCTAATCATTCACAAACCATTTTAGGGTGTGTTTCTAATCATTCACAAACCGTACTGATGTCTGGTTCTAATCAATCAAAAACCATATTGGGGTGTACTTCTAATCATTCACTGGCACTATTCGTGTCTCTTTCTAATCATTCACAAACCATATTGGGGTGTACTTCTAATCATCACTGGCACTATTCGTGTCTCTTTCTAATCATTCACAAACCATATTGGAGTGTGTTTCTTATCATTCACTGGCACTATTCGTGTATATTTCTTATCCCTCGTAAGCTCTCATGATATTTATTGAGTCTTATTAGTCTAATCAGATTACTGAGTCTTGATTTAGACCTGTTTGTAAACTGGTTTATTGCACAATGCATGGTATCAGAATTGGACTTTTAATATTTTGCAACGTTCTCAAATACTCAATAAGCAGCACTACATTTGAAAGTCATCCAACACATTCTATTTCGGTTAGTTACGTCGGTATATATAAAGCCTCTTTCAGTGCCTGTTTTAAGATATTCAAGTGGTCTGTCAATGTTGAATCTACAATTCAATAATTATCTGTTCTGTATTGAAGAATTTACAATGAATTTTCGCAATATATCCATTTCGAGAATTTACATGACAAAATAAAAAAGAATTCTCTACCATTTGTAAGGTATTTAAATCTCGTGATTTGCTATAAGACATCCTTTTGTATGCTTTGTATGAAATGTTGCCGCTAGTATAGTCTTGTGAAAGGCGGACTGTGGGGTTGGCGGGACGGCATGGTTATTAGAGCAGCCTATGACATTCTTGTTGCGCCGTTACCACCAGATTGCTCGGAACAAAATAGCGCTTACAACAGAAACCAGTCAGGCGAATCTATTAACAACTAATGCCACGGGCTCTTCACAAAGCAAGGCTATTAATATTAACATACACAAAATAAGATATTTAAAATATACATCTGTATAGTAGGTCTATATGAGGAGTCAATGTGGTGCTACTTGCTTGACTCTGCTCTTTACTCGATCATAGACTGACCAACCGTCCACCGGAAGTCTTCTCTGTTATGAGGTAAGAATGGTGGATCGTTTGATAGTTTTCATTTTTAGACTAGTGGGTCATCTCATTAGCATCTTGCGCCGTCCCTCCACACTGTTAGTGTTTTTTTAAAGATAAGGTTAAAGTGATAGTTAGATAAACGATAACAAACTCTTAATCGCGGTATGTGTGCTCGTTCAAGCGAATCGTCATGTTAGTCCTGTATAGCACGCGCAGGAGGTAGGCTAATGCAAGGAGGTGAAGTAAACAACCATCGGTAACAGCACATCACCTGACCAGCTCATGTCGTGCTGAGAAATTATCTTCAAATTTCAATTGAAATGAACGAAAATAACATCGCCAAGGCGTTTTCCTTCGAAGCAGGTAAATGACAAATGTTTGAAAGATGAAAACAGAACTGTATCAGTCAAAGTAGTATTGTGTAAATAAATATGTTGAAGAGGTTCAACGCTTAAGTGACACACACCTTACTTCCCGGTGTCCTGATTTCCACAACATCTGTCTGTAGGGGATAAAAGCTTGCGGCTGTTGCGACTTCTTAAACGGGAAGTAAACAAAAAAATAAAAGATAAAGTGAGCCCGAGTATATCGTGTTCCAGGTGTGAGGATCCAGGTGTGAGGATTTCTTCCATTATCTTTTGTTTTGTTTCTTGTATGATGGACTTTTCATTCCATAAAAAAGGAACTTCCGTAAAATTTACCATTATTCAAGAAATATTCATGATAATCGTCATAGCAACAGTTTGGCCTTTAATAAACTTACAAACAAGTATTGAATTCATGAAACGAATTTGAAGAAACATATTTTAAAAATAATTAATGCAATATATGATCTAACGATATGGCATGCAGTAAAAAGTGACAAAATGGACGCACATTCAGGACACCATTTTGCAAAAATGCTTAGTAACGTTTAATCTATGTAACATTGAACCTATTAAATGGTTGATTAAAGGATAATAACCAACCACAAGGTAACATGTGCTGAGAGATAGAGAGAAAGAACAGAATTATCTTGTTCCCAGCGTGGTGCGATCACAGAACCTATATATGACAAAATCTTAACCCCACCTACAGTTTTACTGAGGTAAACGATATAATACTGCTCGAATACTCCACCTCAATTAATATTGCATTCTGGAACGATAATGGATTGGTGACAGATGTATGGTTGTGCGTGTACAATGATATAGCTGTGGAAACAAAAATTTAGAGTTAAATAAGTCAAATAAGAATGTTCGTTTTAAATAGGCTGTAATTCATTAAATGTCAATAATTGTTTTTGTACGTTTTACTCAAATAACGTCTCCATTTTAATTTCATGTAAATTAGTCAAAGGTTTTGACAGTTAAATGATGCCTTTAAGGCATAATCAACTATCTTTGCAATTACTTGTATTTATGAATTGTTAAAAAAAACATTGCATGCTTTCAGTTATATGATAAGTATTTAATTAAAGTGGCGTGGTTAGAAAACAATGATATCAGTTAAACATTTCTTGTTATCATGACGCTCCATGATTACACATACAAGAAGACCAATGATTAAACATACATAATTCTCATGATTACACAGACATGGCGCCCAATTATTGCACACATATTACGCTCGATGATTAGACACACATGTTAAGCTCGGTGATCACATACTTCTATCACGCTCAATGATAACACACACATGTCACGCTCAATGATTACATACACATTCCACTCAATGATTACGCACATGTCACGCTCACCCATACACACATGTCACGCTCAATGACACACACACACATCACGCTCAATGATTACACACGTGTCACGTTTAATGATTACGCACACATGCCGCTCAATGATACACACACATCACGCTCAATGATTACACACGTGTCACGTTTGATGATTACGCTCACATGCCGCTCGATGATTAAACACACATACTTCTCTCACGGTTAGTGATTACACACACATGATGCTCAATGCAATACATGTCACCCTTAATGATTTCACACGTATTACGCTCAATGATTACATACGTGACGCTCAATGATTACACACATGACGCTCAATGATTACACACATGACGCTCTATGATTACACACAAATGACGCTCAATTATTATACACACATGACGCTCAATGATTACACACATGACGCCCTATGATTACACACAAGACGCTCTATGATTACACACATGACGCTCAATGATTACACACATGACGCTCTATGATTTAAAAACAAATGACGCATTGGTGCACTCACATGACTCTCCATGACCACACACTCGTGGCAATACATACATGTAATACACATACCAGTTCAAAATATAATTTAGGAAAGATCATGACTAGAACTGACGTCCATACTCATAATAAAATTATAACTCAGAACTAATAGTTTTTCTTCATGAGAGCAGACTTCCTCATTTTTTTAAAACTATAAATATAACTTAAGAAAACGACAAAACTCTATTAAGTATGTTTGCTTATATTCAAGGGTGGAATCAACATAATTTAAATACAAATTAATTTGTGTCTAAAATTGACGAAAACTCTGCCAACGGCAAAGCGCATGCCTAATTGCTGTCGTGTAGGATTTCACCAACAATAATTTGCGCAAGGTCTTCTGAGCTCCGATTGTTGCGCGTGACTAAGTTAGGCGACTATAACCTGTACAAGATATTGTGAATATTTCATTCTAATGAGTTTTTATTCTTTTGTCTCTAATAACCACTATACTGTGTCTATAACCATTTTAAAATCTTCTGTATAAGCCTGGATTAACAAACGGTACTTTCCATGTAGGGGGAACAACTCGCACTGTGCATACTTCAGTGATGATGTTTAACTACCGCCTTGATAGAGGGTGATTTTCGTTTGTTGGTATTGCATGCTTATTTCTGCTCATTTGATATCCATACATCAATGGATTAGTTTCTTAGTTTCTTATTTGATGGACACAAACTGCAGTCTCTGTTTATGTTATTCTTGTCAGGGGGAAAGCTTCGCGGAATTGTCCGACAACTAGGACAATGGCATTAACATTTCCCACGACAAAACCTTAAAATTAAAAAATATATATAAATTGTAAACCCTCTCATTAAAAAAATCTAGGTAAATAAATGGATAAATAAATAAATGAATTTTTCTTACACTTTCCTCATCTGTCATTTAAGTTTTGAATGTGCTTGTGGAGAATCATTACATCCAAGACCATACATGGCCACTGAGTAGATTGACGGGCCTGACTTGAAAATATTTCTACTCTCACCTACCCTATAGATAATGACTACGACAAAGTCCCATAAATTACAGATTATGTGTCCTACATGGCGATAAGGTACTGATGGCGGTGTATTTACACATTCTTAAATAGAGAATCAAATCATTATCTCTACCGTAGAGTCTTTGATTCTAAGGTATTGATTGTCCATCTTGTTATTATACCTAAACAAAGTTATCGCTGTGTGCAGTTTACGAGTAGGTTAATGGCGGATTAGGTGGTACTGATTCACAACTTAATATGTATTGTTATGCCTTTAACCTATTTTAAAATAAATCGGCCCTGCCACAACTTTTCCTCTCTGTTAAGTTTTAAATCAGTTTGTAGTACAATTAAGACGCTTCATTCGCCAGCGCACGTTTTACGGAAAGAGTACTACGACAACAACAAAGAGGTCTTGTGCTGCTTTAGTGCTGCAGTTCTTGGCCATCCCGAGAAAGGAAGACTCACCTCATATAGCGTCATCTGGCTAAATACAAAACGATGCCATGTAAACAAATCCTGAAAAATAAGTTGAGCAGTTCAGAACAATTTCCCTTTTGAGCGGTAGCATGCTTCGTTTATAAATAGAAAGTGAAATAAAATTAAATTAAATTTAAAAAGATAACACGCGCATACAATACCCGTAACGACAAATTATAATCAGTGGCAATCGATCATTAAGACTACAGCAGATAATAGCTTATAATTAAAAACAGTAAAATGGAATAAAATCAAATAAATTTGTTTATATACTTACGGCGTAAAACAAGCATATGCGTATTTAGATCTATATGGACCTACTCAATAGTGTAGAAATAATGGCTCGAGGCAATTACATATATATAACTGACATTTAACAAAGGTCAATCCAATTAAAACTTTATCTGGTTTGGAAAACAGGACGCTTATTATAATTAAACTGGCCACTGTGTATATACATCAACTACCGTGGGTTTGTGTGCCATGTGCTATTTATCTCACATTGCAAACGGCCATTTAAGCGATCCAACTCAAATCCCCATTTCCGATCTTTAAGCGGAAGTATCTCTAGTGAAGGCAAATTGTGGGAACGTTTTTGACCAGCTTACTTAGAACGACTGGCAAAGAAGAGTGGGAATAAATGTGGTGGCGTTGTCAAGGACGTGTTGCATTTATACTCTAAACTTACATTAATTCTCGTTAGAAATATTCGATGTTGGTCGATTTCATGGTCACTGCGGTAAGGTCTGTGGTTCTTACCTCGTGGGCGTTAAACGTGATGCAGGTTTGACGCCACTTTCTTTGTAAAAGTGCCAGTTGATTAACCCAGTGAGATGGGAAGCTAACACTGTACGTTCGGTACTCGTATCTGTGGCGTTGTGCGAGAAGTTGCACTAGGTCTTGATGGGGAATAACTGTCGACAAAGCTGTCTGATATTGGCATACTTGGAATATAGCCAATGAATATAGATCCTATCGAAGTTGAACGTTTTGTGTTTTAAATCCATTATGGATTTTCGATAACATATTTATAATTTTCCAGTTTTCTGGTTTGTTCGTCAAATTTGCCAAAGTCAATGCTGTGTGTACTTATTATAGCTCATTTTTATCATGTCACATGATAGAGGTCAGAAAATAACAGTGCTATCTTTTACTAGTTCTGTTTAAAATATTTGCTTTGGATCCAAAGTGTCTAACGAGAAAAGAAAGATTTGCAACACTTTGCTCCTTGCCGATATTAACACTTTTGCTTCAGTAATTAAAATGCTTCAACGATATAGGTAAGGGTTGTGTGATTATGTCTCTTCATCGATTAGTGAGGGTTGTGGTATGGATACATATAACAACTGACAAGTAAGGTACCCATAGTGCTTCTCTCATAAGCTGATACACTCAACAAAACATAAACAGACTGGTGGAATCGGAGACCTCTTTCGTCCTTTAATCACGAAGAATAGTGATTATAATTGATCAACTGGACTTCAACATAGTCTTTATCGACTGTCATTAAAACCCGACTCCGGTGACATTAACAACACATGTTATTGTAAAAGCCAGTGTATTATCCCGTGCTAAGCCTGTCACGTGTGCGAGTGTAACTGTTGGACACTGGCCTATGGGCAGATCTATCAGCTGTCGACTAAATGTCACCCCTACTTATCATTCTGTGTTGGATGCTCATGCTTACTCCGATTGTGCTTATTTAGTGTGTTTATCTTATCAAAGTGAAGTTGTGTTTAACCCAAGTCAGTTGTTGCTTTATGTGTATATAGATAAATATATACATTTAGGATGGAAGTTGAGACAAAAATTCACGTGCGACCAGATGTAGTAGTCTGTCGACCATATCCCAAGATGGCGGCATTAACGTATTCATGTCTAATTCATTTAATCGTGAAAGTTAAGTGAGATATATTGTATTTAGAATGACTACGCACCCAGACTCCTTCCTCCATGGATATTATCCTGGAAAGAAGCAAAACAAAATGTGTGGCCAATTACTACTATACGCTAACCATAGAAAAGGTAAGCCTCAGTTGTTCAATGCTTTTGTTTTCTCTGTTTGGAATTTATCCTTGGATAGTTGTGTTAAGAACAGTAACATAAAAAAGGTTTTAGTTACTACATGTATGTTTATAAGCAATGTCGATTTCTATTTTTTCCAGATGTGATAATCTTTCCGTCGTGTTGATGGCATGGTTTTGTTTATCAGATGGTGATTTATTTATCGAATATGTTTCCTCGTTGGAAAAAGTTGTTTAAATGAGTGCTATAGGCAGTAAACATATTTAAATACAGGCAATTGTTTACTGACTGCCCAAATCGTCTTCTCAATTGTGGAAAAGGCCCAAGTAAATTTTTGTAGAATGTGGTCGGTCGCCCTAGCTTATAATGATATTAAAGATGAGCTTTAGTAAAGTCTAACGTACTGTATTATACTTCATTTCATTTGGAAATGTCAACCAAGTGATATGGGTTATCTCCATGAGTATTAAGCACTTGTCAGAAGGTCGTTTAGTGGTTATGCCAGATAAACTCCCTGATAGGAAATGGCCACTCCAGCGACTACATAAGGTGCCCTATCGCTCTCTTACCAGTGTTTCCGTCGCGAATATGTTTCTGTTATTAACCTCAAAGTAGTGTATGCGTTTGTGAGGGAGTTTCAAGAGACTTGTGAACATATAAGAACGGTTTTCTCGAGCGTCTACCCGATTTTAAGCAGTCCGACGATTTACCCAAATATACCAAAATATACCCAAAGATACCCAAAGATAGGTGAAATGTACCCAAATATACACCGTACAACGGTAATGAAGTATTTCCGATCACATATACGTATTATTAAAGCAATTGGTAATTCACCATAGACACCTCTGAAACGGGCTACAATCGGTACTGGCACCGCCCTTATATAAGTAAAGTAACCGTATGTTGTCATTATCATGAACTGATGTGTGTATTACATACAGCATGTTGTTAATAACGGTAGATTTGGCACAATGGACTAATAAAGTTGATGCCCTGATGTTACGTACAGCCGACTCCACATTTTTGGCAATATATACGAGACCAGTTGTAATAGGCGTCGCGAACTATATTTACACCAGCGGATGTGCGTATTTTTTTAGATGCTTCTTAGATTCTTGTCATATTTAGATACTAATCGAAACAAATCGAAAGTTGTTGATTTTCCTAACCAGTTATCACAGTTTTTTTTCATTGAGAGCGTTTTTGGAATACACAGTGACGTATGCCTTAGCTAAGATACATCGATCTGACGGGTCGAGATTTGTTTGGGACAAATTTGAGACCAATTCAAAGTACTGCAAACAAGGGGACTGCCTTTTAGTCGTTACTACAAATGGTACCATTAAAAGACTGCTGACACGAGCATTTCATATTATCATCATCTATGCAGTTAATTTCTCACCAAGTTGACCAAGACATGTAAATTACTTTTATTTGTCGGAAAAATAAGGTACCAACGAAGTACCACCATGATAAATGTAACATGGCTAACGTCTACTCAGGAACGATGCCTTCGTATAGCCCCTTTAATTCTGTTCCATTCAGGATGTTGGGGGTAAGCATGTGTTCAAAGTAGGCCTATGTCAAAAAGTTATCAACTGTGGACTGTGATTAACTGTGGTGTTGGGGCGTTGTGAAACAGGAGTATCATAATGCATTGTACAAAACAGTACAACACTACAGTAGCACTCATTTCAAGCGGAAGTAACTATTTATGCATCCGCGTACTTGACCGAATACACTATACAACGTGCGGTCCAACGATTTACCCAAAGATACCAAAATATATCCAAAGATAGGTGAAATGTACCCAAATATACACCGTACAACGTTTATGAAGTATTTCTGATCACATATACGTATTAAATCAATTGACAATCAACGACTATTTTCAATCGAAAGGCGAACAATTTATTTCGATAAATAATCAAGGGAGAATACTCCCATTACTCCGATCGTACGTCTTTCGGTTGTGAACATAGTGGATATTTGTGGTCAGAAACTTCGGTATTTTTAACCTGTCTTTGGGTATTTTTGGGTGCATTTCACCTTTCTTTGGGTATCTTTGGGTACATTTCACCTATCTTTGGGTATATTTGGGTATCTTTGGGTAAATCGTCGGACCCCTATACGTGATTTCCGGTTCCGGTTTCATGTTTGTCAAACTTCAGATCAGAATAAAACCCCCAAAATATTCGTTGAAGTCAGTAACGTAAATCAGATTTAACCCTGTTCAAAACGCAAACATATTCAATTTAACTAAAAATATGACTATCAGTATCAGAAATGCATTTGTGTAGTTATTTCTGTTATAGGGATATGTGTGTTATATAAATGTTTATAACTACACAATAACAAGTGTTCATAGAGTAATTATTTTCCATGGTTATTCGATTTTCTGGAAGAGTTCAATTTGAATACTACGTTCTGCGATTTTGTACCTCGTTCTGTGTTTGTTTGCCATGAGATATGTGTTTCGTATGCAATCATGAGTCATGGGAATCCCCCCCCCAAATAATTTAAATAATTAAGATAAGCAACAAAAATGTAAACAAAGACATAATACTAATAATAATAATAATCATAATGACGATAATGATAACAAATAAATACTATCAATGTATTTTTTATTTTAGAGCAAAATAAAATATTTAATCAAAAATAAATATAATAAATAATACACTTCGATATGAAAGTAGTAACGCATATTAAAATGTCTGCAATTCATTCATTTTGAAGGGGATTATTAAATTGGATGTAGGAAATATGTATACAAACCTTTATATCCAACAATTCTAGGCTATTTATTCGAGTTTTAGCCGGCGGCGATTATTAACATGCCGGTTTAGGTATAGAGCTTTAACTAGTGATACCTGAGCGTGTTGTGTTTGACAAACCTGCAGCATACATCCGTGACTTGTTCAGCTGAGATGCATTAACTAACTGCTGTTCTACATAAAGTAATACAAGCAAAGCCAGAATGCGTTTTTAAAAACCTTGGCGTCCTGGAGATTACAAGTAAGTTCCTTTAAGAATCGGTTTTTCTTGGTCTTGTCGACAACTATTTAGTGTCATGGCGCCAGCTTACTCTTAAGAGACATCTTTGATATATAAGTGATATTAACCAGAGCGCTATGTTAAACCTTAATGAGAGAAACATGAGAATTGTCGTTATTTTTGACAAGTAGAGGTAACTACGATACAGTTCCTCCAACTCCTGTGCATTTATGTATGACACTCTTGAGTTATGCAGCAGTGTAAAGAAAGGTATTGACAGAAAACTGTGGCTTGGAGTGAATTAGAACATTGAGGGCTAAACTGAAAGAAAAATGACTTGGAGATAAAGATCTTTCGGATTTTTGTTAACTTGTCACAACCTTAAAATTTGTCTTATGCTCCACCTCAATAGTGCTAGGTAGCCCGCATTTTACAAACACCCAACTCGGATTGCCGCGTGGGGTCGCATCTTTGGCTCTGTGTAAAAAAAAACACAGCAGCCGAAAAGAGCATACATAGATTATCTCAAAGGTTCAATTGAACTCAAACGGTTGAGGACGAAGGGTGTATTTTGTAGCCATAGTCTCCTGTACGTGACATCGTCTGTTGTTCTTAAGTTGGTTACCATCTTCTATAATTGGCCAGATAAACCGACGTATTCTTGAGAAGCCATATGTACAAAATAAAACCACTAGCATATAAACGAAACAATTGCCTACTTAATTAATCCAAAGAAATCGAGGTAAAAGTATACATAGATAAGACATATTGGATGATGTTGAAATCTACCTTTGCACGTAGAACTCTATCTGTTCTCCAATGTTTATAAAGAGAAGTGTTTATTTAATGAAAACTCGTAAAAAGTGCACATCAATTCAAGCACTGCTGAATTCTTAAGACACGGATGAAAGTCGTCCAGAGCAGAATAATAATTACAAAGCTTTCATCGCAAAGAATTCAAAGATAAAAAAAAAAACAGGTCATTGTTATTGCCAATAAAAGTATATATAAAAGTCCATTGTAATGGAATTTACTGTGATCTGCTGAGAGAAGAAAGTCCCTAATTTATATATAATCAAAATCTATTTAATCTTTGTTATCAATCTATTAAATTTCATGGCTGTTTCAAACCCAAATTGTTAATAAAATCTAAATTGAGTTTTTATGAATGAATTAAGTTCTCTTGTACTATCATTTAATTGTAAAATAAATATAAAGATTTACTTTGAATTAATTCATGGACGTTTCTCGTCTGTGCAGTCAGATATATGTATTTGCATAATGCGGCCAGTAAAGTTGTTTACATCCATATATCGCTTCGTGTTTAGTATATTGCTTCATGCAATTAGCGAAGCATTTTCTGCAAACTCTCACTTAGGCCTTAATGAGACCCTTCACCAAGGAACTATACATCCCAAGTCGTGCATGTCAACATAAAAATAAGACTTAAAACCCACTAATGGGTTTGTGCTTTGTTACATTAATTGAAATTCACTATATGAAAATTAAGTTTTTCTTTTGTTTTTTATTCATACTCTCATACAAGGTCAATATAGATGAATTGAAAGGGTCCTGATATATAAATCTGTATGTTTACGTCATGGGTTATTTACGTAGAAGTAATGTATGGTATCAATTAAGTTACGTAGAATGACACACTGAATAGAAATATTATTTGCATATCTAAGAAAGGCAGTAAAGATTAAAACGGCATGAAAATATATACCAGAAGTCCACTTGCAAAAAGAACATTTTATTATACCCGTTCAGTGGCATTGGGTTTTAGCTGTTCAAAGATACATCAGTCGTGTAACAAAGTGCGTTAAATATTCACACTAAAACGTAGCTGAAATACTACTGAACATGGCATAAAACACCATTCCAGCAGTCAACTAATCACTAATCCAACCAAACAACCAAGAACCGTGCCAGCGAAATAATGAACTAGCGTACCAATGGTACGTACAAATCAATCAATCAATCAATTAACGAATACATGAATTAAGGAATCAATCAATCAATGAATCAACCAACCAAAGCACCCTCCAGTTGCTATGCTTGCAATAATCCGCATGTGAGAGAGTGTTAAGTTAAGTGTTAAGACTGTCCCTAGTGATCACATTTCATGAGCGGTTAGTTGTGGCGAGAAGCTATTTGAATATGGGACTTAGGCAAGGTGCTATTTTAAAGCAGGCATATTTTGTTAAGCCTTAGCGGGTGCCAGCTTAAATCCCAACAGGACCAATATTGTATGGGGCGGGTGGTAACAAATGGAAATGCGGGTCCCGAGGATGCGGGCTCAGTGCCGGGGACAGTGTGAGGCCAATGTCATCTAACATCAATACCAGCACAAATTCGTGATTGCGTGTTCTTGGATTTTAGGAACACTTCTATTTAATCATGGATTCGTTTATCTTGGACAATAAAAGTGATGTGTTTCAAATTCTGCAAAAGCAACCCAAATTAATGCAGGCTTCTTATAAACTTTTTGACCAACCAGCCAATACTGTGATGTCATTTTAATGACAAGAGAACCGATTATAACGTTAAGGTATACATACCGTGCGTCTGCAACTTTTAATTTATATTCTATGCTTTTCGACGAGAGTTAGCCCTCCGGCAAAAGGCAGTATGTTCCAATCTTTGTCATGCGAGAGGGATATTATTGTACCAAGAGAGCTAAACACTTCACATTTTATGGTTGTGTTTTAGTGTGGCTATTTACAGTTGAAGTACCCCTCCGCAATATAAGTGAACATTTTTTACGTACGACGTTAAACGCCAGTCAATCAACGATGAGAGTGTCAAGTTCATAATTTGTGTTACTGCTATACCTATCTTAATACATTTATCATTTACCTATAGCGCAGACCCGCATGATACAAAGCCATCGAATATTTTTCCATATCTACATCCTCTGAAACCGGGACTATTTCCAATGCTTTGTTTACATTAACGCCAAGGTCCCCTACAGGGGATTCCCGTTGACTGAATGGCAGAAAAACATACAAAGGTAAAACGAGGGCAGACTAACGTCACGTGATTACGTCGACAAGCTTCCCTTCTCGTAGTAATATATGTAAACAGACCCTGCGTTCTCGTTGAATACCTTTTTTTATTCATTATTTTTTAGCCATTTATATTACACAAGTCATGACAGTTTTTTGTTGGATAAATAAGGAAATTAAACAGCGTTTTTCTAAGCATAAGCTTGGCGACTGTCGCTGCACTAGTTTACATAGCGGTCTTCGCTTTGTTCCAAGTAGTCCTTGGCCCCTTTGAGCTGAGTGTCCGTGAATGTTTGATAAAATGTCCCCAAAAAGCCGATTTTTTCATGAAATATTGAAGGTATAGGCCTATGATAAATAGATTGTAATGACAGTGCGGTACACGCTCGTTGTCTGAGGTCGGACTGCTGTATCAATCTCGCCATTCGAGCTCGATTTATACAGCAGTCCGACCTCAGACATCTCAAGCTGATACATAATCCCGTATCCCGCACTGTCATTATAATCTCTATATATCAGTTCAACGTAGTTCGAAATAAAATAAACCACTGTTTTGAGGTGACATAATCACTTTGAAGATTATTCACATACCGATGTGAAAAATGGTCTTCTAGGTTTCATTATGCCATCGTCCGTTTCAAGAAACGAACAGCAAGACTGTACTGTCAACATAGAAACGTGGGTTACTGTGGGTTACAGTGTTTTACTGTGGGTTACTGTGGATTATTGTTTCTATAACTGACGGAGAGCAATAGGACGGTCTATAATGGACCGAATACTCAGAGGCTGCGTCACATGTTACCATAAAGAGGATTTTGCTTTGTTATATGATCAAATACCTCATATGCGTAACACGTTTTAATATAGACATATTACAAGATATAACGCATCCATTGCTGATGTGGCTATGATTGACATAGATTTGTCATTGAATATCCAGCTTCTTCTTTCAAATCCCCAAGTGGACTGACGGATTTCAGTGGAACTGATAGTCTAACGATTGTAAAATTGCTGTGTTTATTCCCCAGACAGCTTGAGTTTACATATCCCCAAAAAATGATTTGTCACCTTCCAACATATTAACAGGTATTTTCATTTTAACAGATAACACGTTGAAATATTGGGCTAAGGAACATCTCTGGTTAGCCATCTCTGGTTAGCCATCAACCACTGGGGCTCTTTGGAGGCAGTCAAGGCCTGTACATTGCTTTTCTGTCCAGGTTATTAGAGGATTACTTTGTGTATAGTGCTAAGCCGATGGAGTGTCAGCGGGCCAGACGATATTGTTTTGTCTGTTTATGATTAGGTGGTCCAGGTGTTGCGAGTCAGGCGTTATATACAGATATCACATAAGGTCTAAACGCGACTCTGACACTCGGCAAGTCACGCTCAACTTGGTCTATACTGCTCACATCAACATCTGATATACTCAGCTCTCATTCTGCCTTTTGTCGTTCTTTCTTTGTAAAGCCGTTTGACGTCGTTCATCTTTTATTTTTTATTTCATAAACCATTATTGTGAGCAGGGTTGTAATACCAAGCGCACAGGCAAATACAATGGCCGCAGTAATTTGTTTCTTCCTTAGGGCTTTGCCGATTGGTTGGTTTATTATTTCCGGTCAATTAACGTCCATTAGCTCAATAAAGGCGTTTAGAATTGACTCCGAAACGAGAGCTTGAGTAAGTTGTAAGGATTGCTAACCATTAGGAGAATAAAGTGTTCGTATTTTGTGAAATGCAAAATTGGATAGGGATTAGGGCTTTTAAACCGTTGTTTTGAATCAGGCAATAGGTCAACCGCCAAAACGTTAAGACTGGTAAATGTGTGACAGAAACGTCATTAATGTCAATAACATCTCTGTCTGTATTTATGGATCTATATTCTAAATATTCCCTTAACTGAATTTGAGTTTACAGGTGATCACAATAGACTATTGCAGTCAAATAACAGTATTTTCGTTTTTTTGGATAACACTCTCTGATACTGAACAGATTCTAGTTCAGAAAATTTTGCAGGCTGAGACCCTTGCGGGAATCGAACCCACGGCCCTCAGAGTAGAAGGTCAGATGGCTGAGTGGTTTAGGTGGCCGGCATTAACTGTTGGCGACTCGGTGCCTGACTCTGAGGGCCGTGGGTTCGATTCCCAAAAGGGTCTTAGTCTGCAAAATGTTCTGAACTAGAATCTGCTTAGTATCAGAGAGTGTTTTCCCAAAAAACGAAAATGCTGTTAACCATCACTTTCTATACGACACAAAAATATTTCATTGTAAATAACATGTAGAGGAGACTTCAGCCGGCCGATGTCAGATGTTCAGGATTGGCTATCAGTAGCGCTTACATCGATACGCGAGTGTATGAGCCAGTGTGTGAGATATGTTTTTTATTTGCTTGGTAACATATAAGGATATATTTCATGTAACTAGAGCCATGAGTCGGAGGAAATACCTATATATATTGCGTCAGACTGTAAATAAAGTAACCGATTGTATAACAAGAAGGCTATATGCCGAATAGATATTTAAAATCGTTAATGTAAATGATGCACTAGTTTTATGGCTTTGTGCAACATAAGGAGCTCATCTGTGAACGTGTTTATAATGGGCACGTGTCACTCACGCGAAGGTATATGTTTATTGCTGCAGGACCAATCCAATCTCAAGCAATATTATGTGAAGCCCGGAGTAACAAACGGAGAACGTTTAATTGAGGACTGGAATATGAATATTTGGTTTATATGCTGACCTGATCGCAATGATTCTATTGAGCTTATAGAAGAGCCCCACAGGGAAGAGGATACGCTACCTCCTGTGTTGTCATATAAACGGTATACTGTACGGATGAGAAGGGGTTCAATGTCGCGCGTAAGTTCCGATTTTAAATTGTTCAGAATCATAGCCCTGGCTGCATAGACACAGAATGTATGCCAGTAAATGCAAAAGTTATTATTTCCGACTCATCCTTGCTACATCCCTGGTTCCTGAAAGGACTGGTTGTGCAGATGGTTATATACGTTTTCTCTGTGTCATATTCTCGCGGTCGGAGAGATAACTCTGAGGGGCTACTTTTCTATTACATAACGCTCCCTATACATTGGAGCTCCTGACGTGGGGAACTTGAATTCATTCATGGATTAAGGTACTCCGGTTGTGCTCAAGATCCGTATCTATGTCTGCACAAACGATTACGTGTCTATGCGATAAATACTAGATGAGCATAATCCTAAATCAACATGATCTTCACTGTGCGTAATCGTCAACCAGCTTGATCCTAAAAAAGCATTGTCCTAAATGTGTATTATATTTAATGGCTGTAATTCTCAATCCACTTCACCCGGAGCGACCATTATACTCGATGAGAGTTATCCTCAATCCACTTGATCCGGAGCGAGCATTATCCTCGCTGAGAGAAATCCTCAATCCACTTGATCCGGAGTGAGCATTATCCTCGCTGAGAGAAATCCTCAATCCACTTGATCCGGAGCGAGCATTATCCACGCTGAGAGTTATCCTCAATCAGCTTGATCCGGAGCGAGCATTATCCTCGCTGAGAAAAATCCTCAATCCAGTTGATCCGGAGTGAGCATTATCCTCGCTGAGAGAAATCCTCAATCCACTTGATCCGGAGCGAACATTATACTCGCTGAGAGAAATCCTCAATCAGCATGATCCGGAGTGAGCATTATCCTCGCTGAGAGAAATCCTCAATCAGCGTGATCTGGAGAAAGCATTATCTTCGCTGAGAGTCATTCTCAATCCAGTTGATCCGGAGCGAGCATTATCCTCGCTGATAGAAATCCTCAATCAACTTCATCCGGAGTGAGCATTATCCTCTCTGAGAGTCATTCGCAATCTACTTGATCCAGAGCGAGCATTATCCTTGCTGAGAGAAATCCTCAATCCACTTGATCCGGAGCGAGCATTATCCTCGCTGAGAGAAATCCTCAATCAGCGTGATCCGGACTGAGCATTATCCTCGCTGAGAGAAATCCTCAATCCACTTGATCCGGAGTGAGCATTATCCTCGCTGAGAGTCATTCTCAGTCTACTTGATCCAGAGCGAGCATTATCCTCGCTGAGAGAAATCCTCAATCCACTTGATCCGGAGCGAGCATTATCCTCGCTGAGAGAAATCCTCAATCAGCGTGATCCGGACTGAGCATTATCCTCGCTGAGAGAAATCCTCAATCCACTTGATCCGGAGTGAGCATTATCCTCGCTGAGAGTCATTCTCAGTCTACTTGATCCAGAGCGAGCATTATCCTCGCTGAAAGAAATCCTCAATCCACTTGGTCCGGACCAAGCATTATCCTCGAGGAGAGAAATCCTCAATCAGCGTGATCTGGAGCAAGCATTATCCTCGCTGAGAGTCATTCTCAATCCACTTGATCCCATGTGAGCATTATCCTCGCTGGGAGAAAGCCTCAATCCACTTAATCCGGAGCGAGCATTATCCTCGCTGAGAGAAATCCTCAATCAGCGTGATCCGGAGTGAGCATTATCCTCGCTGAAAGAAATCCTCAATCAGCGTGATCCGGAGTGAGCATTATCCTCGCCGAGAGAAATCCTCAATCCCCTTAATCTGGAGTCAACATTATCCTTGTTGAGAGAAATCCTCAATCCACTTGATACAGAGCGAGCATTATCCTCGCAGAGAGAAATCCTCAATCAGCGTGATCCGGAGTGAGCATTATCCTCGCTGAGAGAAATCCTCAATCCTCTTGATACGCAGTGAGCATTATCCTCGCTGAGAGAAATCCTCAATCCACTTGATACGGAGTGAGCATTATCCTCGCTGAGAGAAATCCTCAATCCACTTGATCCGGAGCAAGCATTATCCTCGCTGAGAGAATCCACAATCCACTTGATTCGGAGTGAGCATTATCCTCGATGGGAGAAATCCTCAATCCACTTGATCCGGAGCGAGCATTATCCTCGCTGAGAGAAATCCTTAATCCACTTGATCCGGACCAAGCATTATCCTCG
>JAVFBZ010053398.1:32374-51484 GCA_032466195.1 Katharina tunicata
CACTTGATCCGGAGCGAGCATTATCCTCGCTGAGAGAAATCCTTAATCCACTTGATCCGGACCAAGCATTATCCTCGCTGAGAGAAATCCTCAATTTACTTGATACGGAGTGAGCATTATCCTCGCTGAGAGACAACCTCCATCCACTTGATCTGGAGCGAACATTATACTCGATGAGAGTTATCCTCAATCCACTTGATACGGAGCGAACATTATACTCGATGAGAGTTATCCTCAATCCACTTGATACGGAGCGAACATTATCCTCGCTGAGAAAAATCCTCAATCAGCTTGATCTGGAGCGATCAATATTCTCGTTGAGAGAATTCTCAATCAGCGTGATCCGGAGCGAGCATTATCCTCGATGGGAGAAATCCTCAACCCACTTGATCCGGAGCGAGCATTATCCTCGCTGAGAGAAATCCTTAATCCACTTGATCCGGACCAAGCATTATCCTCGACGAGAGAAATCCTCAATCCACTTGATACGGAGCGAGCATTATACTCGATGAGAGTTATCCTCAATCCACTTGATACGGAGCGAACATTATACTCGATGAGAGTTATCCTCAATCCACTTGATACGGAGCGAACATTATCCTCGCTGAGAAAAATCCTCAATCAGCGTGATCTGGAGCGATCAATATTCTCGTTGAGAGAAATCTCAATCAGCGTGATCTGGAGCGATCATTATTCTCGCTGAGAGAAATCCTCAATCAACGTGATCTGGAGCGATCATTATTCTCGCTGAGAGAAATCCACAATCCGCTTGATCCGGAGCGAGCATTATCCTCGATACGAGTTATCCCAAAGAAGCGTTCAAGTCACCATATAATTATCGTGACAGAAACGGAAGGGTCGCCATAGAAACGTGTAAAAGTTCATATAATTAGTTTTAATCTTCCGGTCTAATCTGTTTTACCCAAAATTTGCTAAGGTTGCTAACAAACCTATGAGAAGTGGACAAAGAAGCACTTCATTTGGTTCTCTACTGAATATGTGTTTTTAACTGTTATTATGTAATTAAAATAATTAAGTGTCATTTTGAACTGATAATTAATAATAAAAGAAGGCTTGTATGTTTAATAATTATTTGATGAAATATATCCAATGAGGGTCGTATAAACCATAAACCTCTCGGGTGGAGTGTGTTGGTACTTGTGGGTATAAGGCGGTTAATGAGTAAAATAAAATCAACTAGGAAGTAATCACGGTAAATGACGTAACAGCTTATTAGCAATGCTATAATTATTTATGTCGTATATTCATGTTATGTTAGGTTTTAGTAAAAAGAAATTATGTCTACACTTTTTACACCAATCAATGATTTACACATGCCCAACACAGAACATCAAGCATATTGTTAATTCACATTACAAATGATACTATTTAATTCACTACACTTCATCACATTGAGTCACTACACAGCATGCAATAAGTAAACAGAGACAATGAACAGCACGTATATATCTATTAAAGCAACCGATTCGATATAACATAACAGGTTAATACGTTGCTATTTTGATTATTTAGTTTACAACCGACATGCTTTAAAATTACTGCTGGTATCGTATGTCGACATCTAGTTAAAATTCCAAGCACGCGAAGTTGGTCGGCCTTGTGTCTCGTTGTGTTGTTTTTCATGTGACGTTGTTATGTTTATTTGCGATAAGCAAATTTACCATATCCCCATTGATAAAGGTGGCGCTATGGCTCTTATCGGGCAAAAACACTTCATTTCCAAGCAGATGGTGTAATATTTAGTTATGAACCGTGCGTTGTTCAAAATATAGTAAAATCACATCTATGTAGGTTATTTTCTCGTAACATTATATAAATTATATAATTGTATAAAGCAAAATTAGCCCTTCTGTTTTAACATGCAACAACAGGATGACTGTCTTTGTGCTAAAGTTATATAATGTTATATATCTTGTTTGAGTGGCATTTAGAAGCTGGGTAAATGACAAAAACATGACGACTGAGATGGATTTTCAACTTCTGGATATATTGGTAAGCGACATTTCATTGCTTGAAAACGATCTTAGTATCTAGATCGAAACGTCGCTTACCAATATATCCATCTCAGTCGTCATGTTTTTGTAATGTTATATAGTCTTTAAGAAACGAGTGAATATATCTATATATTCTATAAATGTTTGATGTTACACCGTTCGCAGGAAATAAACTAGTGTACAAACTTACCCTTTACTCAGTGTTACTCAACAACTATGTTCAGTGTAAGAAGACAGAATACGTTCATGTGTAAGACAAGCCAATCAATTCATGTGTTCTAATTTGTGGAATTAGTATTTTACTGAAAAGATTATGCTGTATGTTATGTAATTAAAAGGACATCTCCTGAAATAATTTTATACTGACAACAAAAAGTTACATTATTTTGAATTTTTATAAAAAAATCACGAATTATATAGTTTGGGTTCTGTATAAAAAATTTAAAAAAATATCCGCATATAATATTTGATTCACATTTAGAATGGCCAGATAATGGTTTGTCTTATAACACCTAGTTTCGAATGAACTCAAAATGAATAACTGATTTAGAGCGTGAAATAATGTAATGAAATTGTTTAGTTTGGGATAATTTTGTCTCGTACTATGACCGAAGGAGACATTAGAAGACGAGTGCTGTCTCAAGAGTCCTTAATCGTCCTTGTCGGATTGTCATCTATTAATTGACACCTTTTGGCACAGTCATTTCGAGGGAATGATGCCGTTGGATTAAGCCATCAATAGACCGCCCATGTGAAATTTAACTAAGAGCACAGGATATATATTTGTAATATTACCGGGGAACATATTTGTTGTTGTTTTTTTTTATCTAAACGTTTTCGCATTTTTAACTTCAGAAGCAGACGACCCACTAGCAGACTTACCACCAAAACGTCGACGTCTTCCGAATAAATCAGTGCTGGCGCAATCAAAGCAAATGGAAGATGTTGTCAACCCCGTTCACAGTAACATATCCAGACTAGCTCAAGAGTTTCCCAGACATAATTGGCTAGAGAATAAAATAAAGCAGATCAGCGGCAGTCAGCACTCAACATCAGTAATGGGTCCTTTAAATGCATCCATGTCCTCAACTCTTAAAGTAGATCCCAAATCGACAAAATCCGTCAAATCGGAGACCCTGGAGAAACCAGCTGATTCACGCACTGCAGAAGACTCAACGGTTTCCACTCTTGTAGACACCTCTCTGAAAATAGAAAAAGAGAGGGTTATCCCAGAAGTCAGCGATAAACAGATTTCTAAAGTGAACGAAACCGACCACTTAAAGACAAAAGAGGACGAGCTTCCTAAACAAGATCTGATTCCGGAATCGCCTGATCTCAACAAAGTTCAAGTGCTGTCACCCAACGAATTGTTGGCAACTAACTCACCAAATAAGAATGATAATGTTACAAACAAACCATTAATTGAATGCGAACCTTTCCAAAGTAATACTAGTTTAGGTGATATGTGTGAGGATGACCCTCTAGACGACTCAGGCGAGTTGGTGATTGACCTCAGCGTTAAACCTCCTTGTAACAAAACCCCTACGACAACAACATCATGTTTGACAGCGACATCGACAGATGATTTAAGTCATTCAGAGACTGTACTGCATCAAAGCGAAACAACAGTGCCTTCACCAAATCAGACCGATGTCAGCCATGCCCAGAATAAGGTTCCCACTCTTGACACTAGAAATGATACCGACACAAATATATTTAGCATTGATATGTCAGTGGACGCCTTATCTTCAAATACACAGTCACCTCTTTCTGTTACCGAAATGAAAGACAAAGCAGAGGAGAAGGAAGACAAAGCCACGTAAGTAAATTTACATGAATGGAATCCCAAACTGGTAAAAATTGGGCACGTGAAAGTTTAAAAAGTAATACATCTGACGTGTCAGTTTTCTATGTTGCAGTATTTCTTTAAATGTCACACATTTGGCTTATATGGGCTAGACAACATATTTGTTTGTTTTTATTTGAGACAATGCGCGTAAACAGTATCTTTGCAATGAAAGTTTATGAATGAATGGGATGTCGCAACGGTTTGAAAATTATAACCTGACCGACTAAGACGCTGGCACTTTTAGATGTGTCGCTGAGTTTCGATGTTCTCAATAATGGAAAAGATAACCTGATAATGGGCTACATTGGTATTGACTTGTTTGACTGGGGATTGGAGATACGGGGTGGTTTATCCTGACATTGCCTAGTTTTCCTAGTATTTATACTTTTGCACCATGTCGTCTCTTCCATAGGACGTAACCAAAATGTTTTCTTCGCAGTTCAATACACTATTCAAAACTGAATGCTTGGTTTACCATCGCAAAGCTTTACCATCGCAGTTGATTGCATTAAATACAAAATTTAGATTTTGGCATCGCCGTTCAATAAAATGACTTGCGTCATGACTATGTGGAATTGATAAAAAAAAAAAAAGAAAAACAGTAAACTTCAGTTATCCCTCCTTTAAAGATATCCATCGGGAAAACAATATTTAGAGAATAAAAGGTGAGGAATCTCTCTGACCTCTCTCGGGTGTATTTTCTTTTGATTGCGGTGATTAGACTCCCACATCCCCGCATGCTTTATTATTTTCCATCCTGGAATATCAGTAAACAAAAATATTAATGCAAGGTAATAATTACAGAAGAATGAAAGAGTCAAAGAACATAGCGCCTCCCTATTTTTTAACAAACAAATAAATAAATTTCACTTTGTTTACAAAATGGTAACAACAGCAACAGTTTACTTGTTAATTTACGAGAAGGTGAAAAATCGGGAAATAGAACAATCGACGCACCCATGATTTACATGCTATTAGTTACGTTAGTGGACTAAATTAGGAAACGAACCCAAACAATGAACACCAAATATGGCAGATTGCAAGCAAAATTTCAGATAGCTGAACAAACACGTCTTTGCTGTGTTGGTGCTCAATTGGAATTCAACAGGGAATTTAATACTCTATCCCCATTCCCGCCTGCTTGGTGGTAGAACACCCCAAAACTTCTGTCAACAACCCATAGGTGTTCGCTTCCAGATTGTCGACCATTCGCCACCAGGTCGATAAATGGAGTCATTTTTGGATTATGAGAAAGTATGCGGAAAATTGTCCTTCCGAATTTCATAGCAACTCTTTTATCGACAATACTATCATTATTGTTGCCGAGACCACGCATGAAAACAAAACGTTCCAAAAAAACCACGAAAACATTCTTTTGATCTTAAATGACCCACCTTTTGTTCAAAAGAAATTAAACGATTAGGTACATGTTTTTTTTTAATAAAGTGGCATATTAAAATAATCGCTTTTATTTTCAGAACAATGGAAGCCGCTCCAAGCGTCCAATCAGCAGAATGTCATCCAAACCAGACAATAGCAATCCATGATTTACCAAAACTCTTGAATCAGAATCTTAAACCTAACGGTCAGTATTCAAAACTCCAAAATCTCTCCCTTTTAGTTCAAAAGCTACATCTATAATCCTATAAATTGGACTTACTTCAGTCGTATAGCTTTTGGAATACTGCTGGTATGTTAGTATGTCGGACTTTTCTAAGTAGAACCCAAACGGGGAAAAAAGGGCATCTCAAAAGTCATGCTCTAGTTATCACGTAGAAGATATAGATTCTGGCGCAGGTTAGCCAAATAGTAAATAGATAAATAAATAAAACGACAGAAAAAAGCGTCAGTATTTACATATTTATTTAGGTAAATTGACTTGACCACAGTTGTACTCCTCAATTAACATATGATACATATGTGGGAATGGTACACTGTTTATCAAAAGTAATCGAAATATACATCTCAATTTTCAGACACTGTCCCGGATAATTCAAGACCTGGTCCACCGGTGTTGAAAGTACTTCCACAAATGAAACCTGCAACTGACGCATCTCAGCAGAGTGAAACATCAATCCAAATTTCCGAGAGCACAAGCTGTCAATCTTCACAGGCTGTGCCTTTTACAAATTCTTCTTGTTCCAGTATCAGACAAACGGTGCCACCAATACCACCTCTCGTCCCATTAGAACAACCGAGACCACAGAAAACAGATGGTTTACTCAGTCAGGTTTCTTCTCATAGACAATACTTTGACCACAATCACAGGCATAGTGTGGATATTTTAAGAGATAGAGAACAACATCAAGGTGTGTCTTTGTCCGAAACAACTACAACGTCTACATCATCGGCTTGTCAAAATACCTTGAAACGATCTGGAAGTCCATCTGTTACCTACATGGGACCTAAAGCTAAGTACTTCAACAGTGTTGGTTCTACTGCCTGTCCAGAGACTGAAGCTAGCGAAACAAATCAGGAAACTCAGTCACCGAATGTACGCGACCGACCATTGACTCCCGCATCGCCCGAATTACAGTCCCTCATGTCAGAGTTCAAGATATTAGAAAAACTTGCCCGCGAAAAGGAAAAAGAAAGGGATGAAGTATATAGACTGCGACGACAGAAGAAGGAAGAGATGGTAAGAAGGATCCGTGAACACAAGAGAGCTATAACACAACAAACTGACTTCTTTGTTGCTTCAGATTTGAACAAAGACCCAAAAGAAGGGCCATTTTCTTCCAAAATTGAAATGACAGATGATGGTTATTCTTTGTCCACTGAGTCTTCCAGAGTCTCAGTCACAAACTTCCTCGGAGATTTTAGTGGAAGGACAAGGGCTGGTGGGGGAACTGATCCTTCGACCTCGTCAAACCATGTCCAAGATGACTCCCCAGAGGGCGGTTCGTCAGGAATTGACTTATCCCTGAAGAGAAGACCGAAAAGAGTGATAGGTCCTCCCCCTGAAGCGCACTGTTTCTCACCTGTCGATTCAGTGTGGGCAATGCTGGAGATACCACCCGTCACACGATCAAGTGTTGAAAGCTGTCCTTACATTCGTAGATCAACGCGTTGCCAACCTTTAGATTTTTCTTCTGGTATAAGGCAGATAGAGCACGCTGGTCCAGCCCATTGTCAGAAGCCTTTTCAAACAGCTGGTGTTATAATCACTCCTCAATCTACAACAAATAGCGATACCACCACTCAAAGGGGACGCTACGTTAATAAGTCCAAAAATCATTCCACTCAGAAGGAAGCAAACCATACCCATAATGATTCAGCAACGTATGCACAACAACCACCTCCAACAAAGAATCCAGGTCTACGAGAAACTGTGGCAGGCAATCGAAGTATTCCAGGGGATGTTGATCGGAGTTACAACCACCAGACTCAGTACAGTGCACGTCCTAAGTCAGTTGATAAAGAAAACGTCACTCGTCACATGACACTTCCAGTTGATCCACAGATGAAACCTCGTGTACCAAAAAGCACATCTAGAGAAGCCGAGAACGTTCTAGAGTACGTTGATCTTAGTAAATCGCCCGAACACATCTATAGGCGCGTTGCGTTACCGCCTGGAATGCATGTCGGTGATCGGTTTATTCAGAATCAAATGTTTCTGAAAACCGGTTCATATGGCCCACAAGTACACGTCTCGAGCATGCAACATACCCCACAAGGAAATCCCTATGGTAACGAAGGCCCCAAAACGATTCATCGGTCAGGTAACCCGAATCAGGTTGAGGGAAATAGATATGGTCGAGATAACCACCAGTCTCCTCATCAAGACGTACATATAACTGGGGGAAATGGAGGTATTCCTGTATATCCCAAGGTTACGGATCATTCTTCTGTTTATAAACCCATTTCGCCAGCTGGAGAAGTTATGTACCCTAGAGTCCCATGTCCGCCGCAGATCTCTCCTAATTCACAATTTCCCCCACCATCATCAATGCACCATCATACCATTCGAATGGAACCCAACAACTCTGTCAATTCCGGAATAGATAGAAACCATGGTCCGAGAAAGACGTCCCAAGAGATGCCTCAGGCGAGTTACGTTCGCCATCAAAATCCAGAAGCATTTCGACATTTCCCTGTAAATAATCCACATGGTCAGTATATTATCCCTCATTCGTTGTCATCCGATCCCACTAATGTACGACCAACCATGCAGTCCGTAGCCTCTAGTGGGCATCCTCCTCAACTGGTTCAAGCCCTCGTTAGACCTTCTTTGAGGCCCCGTCATCCAATGCCAGCACAAAACAGACCTTCTGAACCCAGGAGTACGGTACCTCGATTTAACGTCTACAACCCCCCAGTATCTACACAGCATATGCAACAACAACAACAACAACAACGACAGCTACCAATACGTCCGCAGTTGTATCCCTACTCTACAAATAGCACGTATGAGCCACAGAAGCAGCCCAACAAAACAATGCAGCAGTTTGCTACTGGTAACCGAATGATTTTACCCCTCCCGGGACAATTAAACAGGCACAGTGGAATGGTAGATATGACCAATGTTGGGAGTGAAGAAAGTACTAAACCAGCGGCACAACCAGGTTCTCAATATTATAGGGGCCCACACCTCGATATGCCTGTGCAGAATGTCCAGGAAGGGTTCACCAATAGAATGCCAATGCATCAGACCCAAGTCTATCATCCGCAGGTATATTATGAAAAACATACCATTTATAGAAATGTATCACGGCAATCATGGGATAAGGCAAAATTGTCCCTACAATTCACAAAAATGGTATACTTATTTTTCAAGTGATCTTCAAGTTTACTTATATTTACAATGCCCTGTGTTTTGCATAACACTGATTTTCAATAGAATCTAATAAAATCAAACGATTATTTGTTTGCAATTTGGATTTGATTTACATGAAATATATGTAAACACAAACCCCAAACATGCCCAGTGTTTGACAATGTACATTTTACTTTAATTAATACATAGGTTTCTCCAATAATGAATGCACCAAGAATGCCAGCCAAAGCGCAGTCCGTCAACGCCAGGATGTCGGAGTTTACTTGCGCTGAATGTTTCCAGAAGGCCAGTATGATTTGTTCCAGATGTGAAAGTGTTCGTTATTGCTCAAAACAATGTCAGGTAAGTCTTTTGTCGATGTCGATGAGTCTCATTTAGTACAGGCTTTGTCATTGAGCCTATCGTGTGCCAAGGACGTTCAAAGCTTGAGATTGTTATTTGGATTTCTATACATGGTTTTGCCTTATAGCCAAAAGTGTTTTATTTGTTTTAAATATAGCACATCAGTTAAATTGTTATACATTTTTGTCTGTTTACTAGGTTAACGGCTGGATGAAACACGGCCAAGTCTGCAAACCAAGGTAAACGCACCTATGACGCTAATCAGACTTTTTGGCCATCTGATAGGGTTAGTACTGCTACGACCTTTGGTTTGAAGTTTTTTTAGTCAGTGTAATGAAACCCGCGCTACAACTTACAGTAGAGTTAAGTTCAGTGAGGAAGTGTTGTGCAGTGGCTGTCGAGGGGATTCAAGGCTTTGAATGAAATGCTTTTTCCGTAGAATATCCCCATCGCAATTCTCAGGTACGAACAACTGTATTCAAGAGTGACACAAACCATTGGATTGGTACAGTCTTGGAAGTATTTTAGTGCTATGAAGTTATAACAAAACAAAGAGGAAAACCGGATTCAAAGGAAATCAAAGCGTGCCTTCCTTTTACATCTGGGTGATAAAGTTATTTCACAAAGATAACAGGCCCGCTGTTATTCACCTTTTACCGTCGGCCCTATAGCTGATGTGATTGTATAGCTGATTGCTGAAGGTGGACCTCCAACCCAGTGTCATGAGTAAAACTTCTTGGGCTATTCACCGCTGTTTGAGCTACTCGACCTTGTGATGTTTTAAGATTGTAGCCTTTCTTAACAAACAGGTGCAGAAGTGTACATTCTACAGAAGCTTGTGATCGTTTCGAAAATTAAAGTAAAAATGACCATCAATGAAGTTGAAGATCAGATTCGTCGATGATTTAAATATTTTTGTAATCCATGTAGACATCGAGACACCACCGTAAATGCACAACCTGGGAGAAACATTTATGTTAAAAATGAAACTAGTTAAAATTATGGTTATATTTTTTTCAAAACAAGACAAGGATTTGTTCAACCGGAAACTGAACTAATCTGTGACCTATTTTGAAACCAAAGTCTAGTGCACACCGTAAAGTCGCACAACTCGCGAAGCGGATTAAAAGCGCCCAGCTCAGGTCACCTTCTCAGCAGCCATCTTAAAGCAGTCAGCCACGGCAGAAGTTTTTCGGAATACGTCAAGTTGCCAATACATTGCGGGGTCAGCTCCAATTAACTCATGAAAATATTTGCCTTCGAATTGCAATGAAGGGTTATATAATATGAGGACTGCAAGTCTAGTTTGTTGTGAGAAAGTAGTAATAATTGTTATTTTGTGTCGTTCTACAATTGTTATGCCGCGTGTATATAGGCTTATTTCGCTCAAGTAACTGCATTTAATGTTGACCACAGCTGCTGATATTAAACGAAACTAGCATAAACAACGAACTTCACAAGAACGAGATTCAACTCGGATACATCTGCTGTGTTTTGTATAAAAGGGACAAAACTCTGTACCATAAAAACGTTTATGAAAAAGTTAGCATTTTGCTATTTGATTGATGCTTGTGATTAGGTTTTATTTTTATATGGTTTGTACGTAATGGTAACGGGAGCTGATGATAGTCTGTGTGTGATGTAATCCTTTGTCACCGATAAGCGCAGCTCACAGCAGTACCAGAATCATTGGAACATTTATAACTTCTTTGAAAATCGACAGAAATGCGGAGGATGGAGTCACTCAAACCCGTGACAGAATCAAAAGTACATATTTTGGCAGCTCATAACATTTTGTAATTTTTTGATGGTGCTGATTTCAAGTGCATTTCTTAATTTTATCTCAAAACTCATCACCCATAAACAATACGGTTGTTTTTGTCATACTCAAATATTGTATGAGCGTTGAGAACGTTTTGAGAACACACAATCTGGTTTGTTTTCTGCCCTTCCGAAGGGCTAGTTTGATCTAAATCTACGGAATTTCATGTTTTTCTATTTTGCTATAATATTTGTGTTACATCTCAGAAAATGTTATATCGTACGACAAAGTGAAGTATGCTGACATTTGTCTTCGCCAGACCTTAGTAGACTGCTCAGGCGCTTATTGTTAATTTTGGCTCCGTGAAAATGTCACTTCAAATGGTATTTTTATGATCATTTATAAGTCTCTATAATCAGTAGAAAACTGATTATTTTTGCTCAATCCATTTCAACGGTCCATCTTGTACATTATCACCTTATTTGAGACACAAATTATGCTTCGGTTCAAAAGAAATCCGTCATCTTGTATGTTAATATTTGTTGATATTATTTGTTATGTTTGTTTTAATTTTATTTGTCTTATCTGACTGCTTAGTTATATATCTTCATTATTGTCATTTGTTAATTAGAAAGTTATTTTTAAAATATGTAAAAGGTAGAAATAAGGCCATAATCGAAGAACCATAGTCTGCAGTACATCGTAGATAGCATTGGCATTATCCTCCGTAGGCATTTAATACGGTTGTTGATTTTATTTTTTGGAGGATAGATGCTTGCGTACATCGCTTATGATTTTGTACTTGGCAAACCATTTTGCGTTTCCAACTATAACACAAAACATCACTGAATGCAGACTTATTTTGCATTTAGGCCAATATATTGGCCCTGAGCCAGAGACCCGAGTTCGAATCTCGACTGAGGCAAGCAAAATTTTCTTTCTCTACATTTACACAGAAATATATATGTATTTTTTACGAATAAATTTAGAAACAGATAGAGATAAATATAAATGTATAGATTGTCTATGACCAGAAATCCAGGGGAAGATAAATCGTCTTAAATATAAATCATGGCTCTCATCGACACACGTTATATCGAATAAAGTGGAAGCAAACATTTAAAAGTTATCTCCCTTAGCTTGTGACTTTAAACCCCAGCAACCTACCATGACCGTCTTGGAGATCTTTAAGTAAGCATTTGAAACTATATTTTAGTTATTTTTAAAGCATTTTGACAAAAAAAAGCTCACATAGTGGTTGGAAGTCTTTATGTCTAAGAGAAGATAACCAAATTTCCGGTTTAGGTAACAGTGAACATTTATGGATACTCTTTGAATATTAAATTTCAAATTAAAAATTTTCTCTTAAATATTGAAAACGCATGACGTATAATCTTTTGACATCTCATGTGATCTGCGTTTATCCAATTAATATATTTTCTTAAATAAGCTTTACAGGTTTCAAAAATAACATTACGGAGGATTGTTCATAATTTTGTTTGTTTAGCTGACTAAGTTGTTGAGAAAATTGTTCATTTAATTTTTTATACACACATCATCATTTATTATGAAATAAAGGAAACAATACAACAACCCCTTTGTTGCTTTTGTATGCGTGCTTTTTTTAATTTAACGGGCTTTGCAACATGCATGGGGGGGAAGTTCTACATTCAACTTTTCGTTGTAAGCCAAATTTTACGCTAAACTGTGAAGTATTGCAAGAAAGTCTGGAATATTGTAATCGAATTGTGAGACAGGATAAATCTCTAAATTAAAACTGATAATACCTTGAACACGTCAAAAATGAAGAAAGTGCATATACCAATCAACCCAAATATAAACATACAAATCGGCGTGACGTCAGGGCCATTGCCCGTAAAGGGTAGAGCTGGACTACACTGTTTATGGCTCAATCATTTGGTCGAAAATTGAAAGTTACAGCCAAGATCTTCCTAAAACCTGGACGTTATCACAACCTGCTGACCTCGTAGAGGGTGTACTGAATTGCTCAAACATCTTCCGGCTTCCTGTTGTATTTGGCTGATTACGGATAAAGTTATGTTTTGATCAACATAACGCATTCGCCTTTATAGGTAAATATCTATGATATCTGCTGAAAATCAAATTTTCGCGTAATTTTCGAATGCATGATATTCTTCATTTCAGTTTCTGTTGCGCTACGATTGACTGAAGTTTACTCTTCTTTTATAATAATTTAAGTCAAGTCATTAATAATAAATGAAAGTGTCCAGTCGGAAACGATTCATTGTCCCAACAGACAATGAGCGTTCCATATATTACCCAATTGACCAAAATATGCGCATATGCGCCACTAATCTGTATGAAGAAGGACACCGAACGACGAATGAAAAATGTCAATATGAATTATTTTACATAAATACAGAACAAGGTTTCAACAGAGGGTATACAGTGGAATGACTGTTAAAATCAATGTCGTTCCAATTGCTAATATTGACATTCCTTATTCAGAAAGAAGATGTCAACAGAGGTGTACAGTGGACTGGTCATTAAAACAGTGTCATTCCATGTGGCGTTACAGTTCTTCAGTAACGTTTGTTATTCTTCGTTACGTGGCCTTCGTCCTTCATATTTGTGACGACATGCGAATAGGTATGCTCTAATATGCTGCTACATTCGCAGAAGCCCTCGAAATACTAATTATGGAAGAGTTAATCAGCTTTTGTTTTTAAGAAGGAACTTTATTTAAAACTACCTGCATCAACCAGTAATCATCTGAACTTAAAGAAAAATGTAAAGTTTTAAATTCGTGTGCATTCTTAATTTTTTTAAGTGGAAACATTCGTGTTCAATTGAGTGTATTCGGTAAAGCTTGTTATTATAGGATTTATTATACGATTATATCATATTTTCTGATCATTTATTGGCTAAATTATACCACGTGGTCAATCTGCAACCCGCAATATTGAGTCGCAGTCAATTTAATGATGCTGAAAACCTTATCGTTAAATGTCAATCAATCACTGACGGCTATTCCGTTTTCTGCTTTGATTTGACCTGTGTCAAAGATGTCGTCTGCTAAGATCTCAGCTGGGCAAAACAAGGTACCATGTTACTCAGATACCAGTTGATACGGTATGCTTATGTACTGGTATGTCATACAATAAAACAGTTCAAGCATTTTAAGTCGGTGTATACAGAGATAACCAGACCCAATGTAGTCATATATAACTCGAACTTCACCCTCGGTCTATAACAACTTGCGGGTCTTGATAGATCATAGGTCCATGGAGTAGTTCGAACCTATTCCGGGTACAGTGAATGGGACTCAGTATGCCTATATGCCTCCACCCAACACTTAACCGCAGTGGAATAAAACATTCCGCGAGGCCATACGTTCTTCTTTGAACCAAGAAAAAAGCAACATAGGTTAAAACAAAATATCTTAAAGATAACAGACGATGGAAGATAGCCTTTTAAAAGCGTCCAACGAAACACCCAAATGAACTCACTCGACTCCAAGTTACCAAAAAAACTCTTAAACACTATTAAAAGACTGGGCCGCATTCCTTTGAGTTCATTGCTCGTTGGAAGCAAGATGGAAGACTGAATCTTGCTTCATTTGGGATCAATTGAGTGTGTCGTAGGACCCCATGCGCAATGCATGTGATTAAGTCTTCCATGCATGTGATTAAGTCTTCCATGCATGTGATTAAGTCTTCCGTGCATGTGATTAAGTCTTCCATGCATGTGATAAAGTTTTCCATGCATGTGTTTCGTTTTATTAAGCTTACAAATTAAATGACTAGCTGTGTTTGCACTTGAAATGAAATGGTTGAAATTGTATCAGTTTACAATTCTTAGTTAGCACGCGACTTCCAAATAAGATTGATTGTCCCGACTAAACAAATTTACCTGTTACTAGATCAAGTGGCCTTTCAAACTTCAAATATTGTCTACTTTAAATTGTATTTATTAAATGTTTTATCAAAGCACATTGGGCTATCTGGAGCACGTATATTTTACGAAAAGTTTGGATTGTTAACAGCAGACCAATTTAAGGTGGTTTTGTTGGTAGACATTTTGGTTTCTACGTTTCTAGATATATCATATAAACAGCTAATACAGCGACTTCCGCGAACACAGACAAGACGGACAACGTGTAACCAGAACAGCTTTGTTTTTTCTAATGTGTATTTGTCAAAATATTTTAGACTGTTTTAGGATACTCCTTTATACATAAACAAGTCAACCCCATTTTCTCAAAAATTAGCCCAATACGATATGATCGATATATCGCATTCCATTCTGGCCGTTAAATTACACAGAATATTTTTATAAGTATATACCTTAACGATGTTTCTAAAATTACATGTGCCCTACCTTACAAGAGGTTTTATAAAATAGCGTACGCTCTAAAGCTAATGTCAGACCAAGCCGATTAGGTCCGACGCGGCGCGACTGGACAGTCTATGTATAATCAATGCTACTCTTAAATGACGTTTGACTATGATTGAACATGTGCGACTAGTCCCGATTTCCTGCGACTGCATCCTACGGCATGACCCTCCAGGCCGACTGAATCCTACGGCATGCCCCTCCAGGCCGACTGTATCCTACGGCATGTCCCTCCAGGCCGACTGCATCCTACGGCATGCCTCTCCAGGCCGACTGTATCCTACGGCATGTCCCTCCAGGCCGACTGCATCCTACGGCATGTCCCTCCAGGCCGACTGCATCATACGGCATGCCCCTCCAGACCGACTGTATCCTACGGCATATTTCTCCAGGCCGACTGTATCCTCCGGCATGTTTCTCCAGGCCGACTGCATCCTACGGCATGTCCCTCCAGGCCGACTTTATCCTACGGCATGTCACACTGGGCCGACTTTATCCTACGGCATGTCACACCAGGCCGACTGCATCCTACGGCATGTCCCTCTAGGCCGACTGTTTCCTACGGCATGCCCCACCGGGCAGACAGTATCCTACGGCATGTCACACCGGGCAGACAGTATCCTACGGCATGTCACACCGGGCCGACTTTATCCTACGACATGTCCCTCCAGGCCGACTTTATCCTACGGCATGTCACACCAGGCCGACTGTATCCTACGGCATGTCCCTCTAGGCCGACTGTTTCCTACGGCTTGTCCCACCGGGCCGACTGTATCCTACGGCATGTCACACCGGGCCGACTGTATCCTACAGCATGTCACACTGGGCCGACTTTATCCTACGGCATGTCACACTGGGCCGACTGTATCCTGCGGCATGTCCCACCAGGCCGACTGTATCCTACAGCATGTCACACCGGGCCGACTGTATCCTACGGCATGTGCCACCGGGCCGACTGTATACTACGGCATGTCCCACCGGACAGACTGTATCCTACGGCATGTCCAACCGGGCCGACGGTATCCTACGACATGTCCCACCTGTCCGACTGTATCCTACGGCATGTCCCACCGGGCTGACTGTATCCTACCGCATGTCCCACCTGGCCGACTTTATCCTACGGCATGTCCCTCGGACCCATTCGGCTTGGTGTGACATTAGCTTAAAGGTTGTTGTTTTCTATAAGCTTGTACATGTACTTTGCTGCTGGTAAATGCTAATTCGAGTTTACCTATACAGCTCGTTTAAAACTATGTTAACCAGATAAAGCTACCTATTCTTGATCTTTATCTATGACAGGTTGATACATGGACTGCACGGAACGTCTTTGTATAAAAGAGTTTATAACTTCTCGGCCTAGATGTGACGCCTTTATGGAGATGACAAAAACATGACGACTAAGATAGAGTTTTAACTTGTGATTTATTGTTGAAAATTGCAAGTTGAAGTTGAAAATCCATCTTAGTCGTCATGTTTTTGTTATGTACCCAGCTTCTAAATGCCGCTTACACAAGATTTATGATGATGACATAAATTTGTGATGTTATCTCCTTGACACGCATTGACTTGTGATATTATCTCCTTGACTCGCATTCACTTGTGATGTTAGCATACAATAATCAACGTCTTTGGAGTGGAGTTCTGTGAGAATTTAAATAACCCAATTAAGGCCAATTAATATCCAATATTTAGTTAAATTGACTTTGATGTGAATTTGGTTAATTTGATGGCTTCTGGTGGTATTTAATTGTATTACTTAAGGTCGGATAAATCAACATGGATTAGTAAATTAAGATTGCCTAACCGGTTTGCCATGTTTTCAGAACATAACCAACAACATCAAAAAACAATACCAATGATACACTACAAGACAAGGCTACTCATAAATGACACCACAACCCGAGTTTCCACGAAACAAGAGGTTAAGAGTCAGGTTGTTGTAATACTCTTGACTACGCTGATAAACATAAAGCATTGGAACAGATAGAATGAAAACATGTGGCTACAGTCGCTTAACAGCATGACTATCGATAGCTTCAAAGAGAGCCTCCAGACTTCAGTTATGCCAGACCGAGTCCTGTCGTAGAATTAACCCAGGAAACCGGACTCATCAAAAAACAGTATTTCAGAAAACCGGGGAAGTGTTATCATGTAGGTAAACCTAAGTTTTGTAAATGTCACTATTGTACATGTCATTATAGTATATGTACTTTTTCTAGAAACACAACCGAGATATGTTTACAAATGAGATGTGGCGGGAGTTTGGCGGGAGTTTTCTGGGCCCTGGTGCTATTTGAGATAAGCCGGCACCAGAAAGCCGATTTGTTGTGGGGTCGTTATTTTATTTCGACCTGTTAATGTCTTTTATTATTTAAAAAAAAGGTGAAATATCATGATTTATTATTTATATATTTATGAAATATCAGGATTTCCTTTAGTGATATTTCACTGCTGTGTAATAACACATTTGTGTTTACATTTTGTTATTACATTTCGAAAAGTATTGCGTCAACGGCCTTCGTTGCTGTTATGACATTGCAGAAAGACGCACTTTATTTCAGCACGCAAAAAAGGATGACGTCATTTGACGTCACGAATTACTCCACCTTTCGAATAACATCATGTTGGTCCGAACTCGCATTGTTTGAAATTTTATATGAACATTAGGTAAAATGTGATGTGTTACGCTTTTTTTCGTTGATATAAATAATAAAAAGAACATTACGAATGGTCTCTGTTTGAAATCCTCTGCATCTTCCTTGTTGCCAGTGTGGTATTTTTCAGGCATTAGGCTGGTACGCCATCATGGGTGAAATAACAATTTGTACGATCCAAATAAAACAAACAAATGAAAATAACAATTATTTAAAAAACTTAAACCGTTTTCGGAAAGAATTGCGGGAATGCCTCGTGCAGACGTCAGTCGGAACAGTTTTAGAACGTCCCAGCAGTAGACTTATGTTTTTGTCCACACTCTCGATTTTGCATACGTGACTGACATATTGTTTATTTCGATCCTATGATTATTTATCTTGGATCAAGGAATACATTTAGTCTATGTTTGATTTACTGAAATAATCAGCATTTTGATAAAATGCTTATATTGGAATTTTTCTAATAAATGTTTATTTATTTGTTCGAAACGTGTTTCGCTATAAACACGTTCTGTTAAAAACACAGGCAAGTTAATCGGTGTTAAGCTTGAATAGGTAGAAGAAAACAGAAAACATTTCCGACAGTTATTGTTTGACAATCAGATCTTATCCCCCTGACATCCTCTATATGTTACCCAGGACCATTGTTTGACAATCAGATCTTATCCCCCTGACATCCTCTTCATGTTACCCAGGACTATTGTTTGACAATCAGATCTTATCCCCCTGACATCCTCTACATGTTAACCAGGACCATTCTTTGACAATCAGATCTTATCCCCCTGACATCCTCTACATGTTACCCAGGACCATTGTTTGACAATCAGATCTTATCACCCTGACATCCTCAACATGTTACCCAGGACCGTTGTTTGACAATCAGATCTTATCCCCCTGATATTCTCTACATGTTACCCAGGACCAGTATTTGACAATCAGATCTTATCCCCCTGACATCCTCTACATGTAACCCAGGACCATTGTTTGACAAGCAGATCTTATCCCCCTGACATCCTCTACATGTTACCCAGGACTAGTGTTTGACAATCAGATCTTATCCCCCTGACACCCTCTACATGTTACCCAGGACCAGTGTTTGACAATCAGATCTTATCCCCTGACATCCTCTACATGTTACCCAGGACCAGTGTTTTACAATCAGATCTTATCCCCCTGACATCCTCTACATGTTACCCAGGACCGTTGTTTGACAATCAGATCTTATCCCCCTGATATTCTCTACATGTTACCCAGGACCATTATTTGACAATCAGATCTTATCCCCCTGACATCCTCTACATGTAACCCAGGACCATTGTTTGACAAGCAGATCT
>JAVFBZ010053399.1:0-27622 GCA_032466195.1 Katharina tunicata
TATTGAATTGTTATTTTATGTTTCACTGTTAAATGACATTTATTCCCTTTAGTATAAGTAAAACCTCCATTTAAAATCACCGAGAATATTTTGTGTTACTTTGGTTAAATTTAATTAAGATCCACGGCGCACTGTGAACTCTGGGTAATAGAAGCGTATATAGAAATATAGTGTATCATAACGTTTGGTTACAAGAAGTATAGGTTTAAAGAAGTAAATATAACGCAGTATAACATAGTTCTGTTGCAACGATACATTTAATATTGCATACACCTCACACTTCGCAGCCATATAACAACACAAGCATTACAGTTTGGTTAAATAATTCTATTAAACAATCTATTGGTATGTCTAAGTTTCTTTGGTTTTCAAGTAGAGAATACATAGTTTTTGTTGCATGCGCCGCATTTTGTTTTATACAGAAGGTAAAATTTCTATTACAGCTAAAGAAAACACCTAGATATTTGAAATGGTTCTCAGTTTCAATTGTTTCATGGCAAAAACTTGGTGTGTTGTCTGAATCAAGGCTAAGGTATATTGCCAGAGGTGAAACGTATTTGAATTGATCTTTGTTGAATTTCTGTCGACTAAAATGACTTCTTAATGATCCACTCTAAGATGAATGACATTTCTGAACAGAATCATGGTGAAAGGCTGCATTAATAACGCAACTGGTAATACCCTCTGAAATACCACTATCTAGTAACTGTTTCTTTAGTTAAGACTGAATTAATTCGTTATTCAAGCCATTGGTTATTGAGAGTTCATCTATCAAAGATTGTAAAACTGTGGATGGAATATGATGTTTTGTTTGAAGTTTTAAGTAAAGCAGAGCGAGTTTTCTCTCAATAGCGTCTTGTAAATGTCGACAGTTGTCCTCATTTAAAGGTGCTGAAAGGGTACACGATAATATCATCGTCTAAGTCTAATCACCTAACACTTGAGATTGAATTTTCTAATACCAAAGAGCAGCCCAGTGGACTTGCTTAGGTATATGAGGGAGACACAGGAAGTGACGTAGGCTATCGCTGGGGTGCACCGTGGTTTCCTTCTGGTTTTCACCATATTAAGCAGTACATAGTAAGAAGTAGATAATCTGTCGTCATTTAAGCGAAATACCCTTCAGTATGATGTTAAACACCAATCAAACAAATAAACAATCTAATACCATAGGTAAAATAGTCTAACATTTATATTTTTATTTATAAAATTAATTCACAGACCTCCACAAATTTGGGTCAACATTGCGATAGTTGCTTGATCAACTGAACAGATTCTTTGCATTATGCAAACTTGGTTTATAAGCCTATTAAAACCGTAAGTATGTACATGTACGCTAACTATCGTTATGTGAACAAAATAAAATTACACTTTGCTTTTATCATGAAGGCTGTTTAACCCAAAAAGTAAAACAAATAATAGTTTACATGCCCTTAAAACCAGATACATGTATAATATGTACACAAATAGTTAGTTAGTTAGTTAGTTAATTTTTTTGATTGGCGGCTCCATTCAGGGAATGATGTGCGCCATGTAATCGCTTATGGATTAGCCATTTCATAACATAGAAAAAGAGACGTAGAACAATTCATCCTATAAATTTATAGATAGATAGATACGGCACTGGTTAGCCGTGTGTTATTTCAGTCTGTCTCTCTCGGTTTGAATTTGTGCTATTTTTGCGAATTCGGATCTTTGATTCATAGATTTAGTTTCTTTAGAGCTAAAGCTTCATTTTGGTGTGAAGTTTATTTTGGGAATTTGTCTATTTTGCCTGTTTTTGTCAATTGTTTTGTTCAATAGGTTAGCCTTGTTTGAGTGTTGAAGGGCTGCATTTTCGTCACTATCTGATAAAGCATTGGTGTATGCTTTAACGTTACACGGTGTAGCTATACCCAGGTTAAAGGGATAGGACAAGGCTTAGGCCGCACAGCGGCAGTCCTTTGTCAGTTTCCTTTGGGATCGTGCTTCGCCAAGGCGACTAGCCTGAATCGGTCGTACCTTACACACTGCCTGGATAGCTTTATCAGTTAGTGTAGGTTGTTGGTCAAGATATACACAGCTGTTAGAGCGTGTTTCATCGGTTAATAGTTTTATACCTTACATTATTACATTGTACATAACGCACACAGTATTCATACATCGCTTTTAAACAAAACATTAGATTTTTAGCCGATTCTGAATTTTAAGTGCAATTTTTAATTGCACCTTATAGGGAGGCTCTGAACGGTGATATCGGTTGTTGTTTTTTTTTTCCCCCGTTTTGTTCCGTACTCAACTGCTTTCGGGTGAAGTCTCGCATCATGATGTTCACGTCAAGAGTGTTGTCGTCCGGTTTATAGTCGAGTAGTGTCACAACAAGCAGCTGTTCAGGTCTACACTATCCTGTTCGGCTATTACTGGCTGATGCGTAACGGGGTGAGAGCGGAGCAGACCAGACAGGGAAGCGACTTCACGTGGATTTATGACGAGATCATGCGAGTAACTTGAACGGAGATGCCCATGTGACCACAGCTTTCAATCACCTTAGGGGCAATACACCATGCACGGACTGGAGTCCGTTAAACCCACTTCCCGGATAAATAACTTGATATTCGTTCCCACAATCATCGGTACTCTAGAATTGTAATCAGTGTCCGCTACTATCAACACTGGAGCCGCTATTGATTTGCGTCAGCCAGGGGCCGAGAGTGTGACTTCGATGTAACTGTAGTAGGGAAGATTCTCACCAGCAGGCCCATGCAAATCAATCTGAAAATCACTCAAAGAAAGCAATCGAACATTTTGAAGACGATCAAGATAAACTTTGAGAGACAGTGGTTACTATTGAACCAGTGTCTAATAGACATCGGAAATACAAATCATCCCCCAAAATACCAGATGCATTAGATGTATCAATAAGCGAAGAGATGTCGGGGTTTTATCTGCACGACCCCCGATTACGTGGTTCGTTATGAGTTTAAAGAGTTATCCCTATCATGTTGAGTTTCTGGTTGAGGCGAGGAAGATCTAAGCCGGTTGATCATTTCCACGACCGCGGATACGAATACGTCAGAGCGTTGGTTGGCTTGACCTGCGTTTTCCAATATTGTCTAAGCAAGACAAGATCTGCGAGAGCTGATAGTGATCAGACGAAATCATTTTCTCGTTGTAGGTCTCCAAACGATCGAGTCGTTCAATCATGCTATTCATGCTATGGTCATTAAAGTGGTCCTCGTCGTGAACGGTGTCACTGCTTAATTGATGTAGCCTACTCGTTTTGACCTAGTAAATCGGACCTTTTCAATGTCGGCAAATTCGCGCTTTACCGCTCTTACGTAATTCGTCGTAAGATAGGTCCGAGTCGAATTTGTGGCGGGTGGCATTTTTTAAGGATTCCCTGTACAACCCTGACCAGAATTTATTCCGGAGCATTTTCAGACAACATTTCAATTCGGCTTTGGAAATGCGCCGAACCTTTCCGGTATCTAGCCATTTATACTCACATTTTATTGCCGTTCATGCTTTCAAACACATCAAGTTGTGAAGTACCGTCGTGTTAGAAGAAATGGTTAAAGAGTGAACTGGTAGCAGTTAGTACTTAACTGGTGTGTTTTTTATGTGGTGATATATGAAGAATAATGAAGATACTATGGTGGTATAAGAGTACCAGATGGTGAAATTAGGAACTATGGTGGTATAAGAGACCATACGGTGACAAATGTTATGTAAAGGTTTTGTCCTGTCTTGAACGTCGATTACAGTGGTTTCCTTCACCGATTGGGCTGTCACGCCGTCATATACATAAAAGTACGCCGTAAAACCCCAATCAAACAAACAAACAAATCTAAAAAATAGTAATTGTTAGCTGCAGCCATTTCTAACGGTTAAGTTGATTTGAACTTGTTTGTTATAAAAAAAAACTTGGAGAAATTAGCAATCTATCAATTTTCTCTTATATAACTTTAAAATAATTTCCACCAATCTTTGATTCCACTTCTATCGGTCGTCCTATTTCTTTTCGTAGTTTTTCCTTTCTTAATGCGTTTCTTATGGCTCGAAAACCTTCCCAATGCTGTGCCGGATCTTGCTTTCGTATTTCCCTTCGGAGGTCATTGCGCATAGATGGAGTTTGTCGCGGGGTCGAATCGCTACAGCTTTTGTCGGTATACACTCGTTTTATACACGTGCGGTATCAGCTTGTTCAAAGAGAAAATATTACGGTTAACATTTAGAGGCGACAAAGAAGAACGCGATATTATTTTTCAAAGTTGCGTGATGTTCGCCACAAACTGGCGACAATAGAGCAGTCGAAGAAATACTATCGGGACATGAAATGAATATCAGGTCAATTCAGGGAGCGGGTGCTGGATAATATAAGTGACGCCCGTCACACATAGATTAACAACCTTTTTATTTTCACGCGATAGGGCCAGTAAGTTACGTCATGTGATGTAAGAGATTTCACGAGATTCTTTCCATTTTCGGGTACATGCTATTTTTTCAAAATGAAATGTAACGGGCAGTCAAAAAGTTGATCATTGTCCCGCCCGGTCCCATATCTGAACCAAAAGCAATAGACAAACCGTTCTAAAAGACCAATTATCAACGTCAGTGTCCTGAAAATGCACGATTGATAGAACATTATTTGGCGTGCCGGGATTTGGACTGATATACCCGGATATAAGCAGTTTAAAAACCGTTTCATATTCGTATAAAAGTATACTGCTTGGAGTGAACATTAGAACAGAACAGAAAAGGCGAAAATGGAGAAAATCGTTCCCAGTCTGTCTTCCATCACGTTTACAACCTTTTTAAACCCAAGTCTAAATAAGAGAGCTTATATACGGATTGTTATCTGATTGATTGATTTAAATATAAATAACTATTGAACTCAATTGTATATAGATAGATATAGATGCCATGAAGTTGACTGATATACATATTTGTATTTAATATGCATGTATATGGATCACTGTTTAATTGGAGTATACATAAATTAAATTTACATATGCTACCACATTTGTCATAGTCTCTTTGCTTCAATCATAGCTCTTATGTAGATTACACAGAAAGATTGTTCACTGGTGTCACCTAAAAGTACTCACTGGTGTCCTGCATTTGTATAATGTCATTTGTATAATGTCCTTGTATGTAGTGACTAGGCGTTTTGAATACAGCTGTGAGCGTCATAGTGAGGCTGCTGATTAATCGACCTATATTAGGAAATTTAAACTCTTTCAAGTGACCTAATTCTCTTGTTGCATTGGTCATTTCTACCTAATGTTATACTAAATAGTTCTATTTTATTCCTTCATTTGTTTTGCTGTTACCTGCCCTATGTCGATTTTTATTGATGAGGAATGCACTTGATGTCCTAAGGATACGTTTATCTTCTTGCGATACAAGTATTGCATGCAGCGGTAAATATACCGCTACTGGGCTAAAAACGGCCTGTCATTGCACTAAAGCCGATAAGCGAAGGGGACGGAAGGTTCCGGAGATAGGCGATGTTGAACTAGAATGTGGTGTTCTGATCATCGGTCTCCCCACCTGGATAGAAATAAGGCTAGAAGAGGAACTGGGTCTCCCGTGAGTAGCAAATCTGGGGGTACATCGTGTTTCCTTATTTGATATTTTAGAAATAAATTGCTCGACGGGTTATAAATTGAATACATTTTTCCGAGTATTGAGGAATCTTTGAGTTTGACGAAAAGTAGTACCAACATACTTGTAGTCGTTTTTATTTTGTAGTTCTACATTACCTATCTTAAATTTAAATTATTTTTAATTTTTGCTCCAAAATTCACTACGTTTGTTTAGTAGTATTACTGTGCATTTATATTATAGTTTTGATTTCTTACCATAATCTTCGAAGCAAATTGGTAAACCCTTTATTTTCGGATAATAAGATTGAGTCTTCTGCATATATCAGAACACGCATTTTTCTATATGGAACATATGATGTTTTTTTTATGTATTTGCGCAATAGGAGCGTAAAAAGACGAGATAGTAGACAGTGATTGATCTCCTGAGGTGATATATAGAGATTTTAATACGATTCCAACTGGCCTGAGCAAGTTACACTCCCAGCGCAATACTATATAATTGGAATAAGAATTATGCCTCATTAAGCGATGTAGGAGCGTAGATCGTTTCCATCACTGGTTGCCTGATGCTTTTGTCGAAGAGTAGCAATCACAGAATGATGAAAACCAATTGCTGATATGATGATATTCAATATGGGATCAATGAAACAAAGCAGTTTCACCAAAATGAACAAATAAACGAGACTATACTTACTTGTTTACGATATTGGTTTGGAGTCCTACTGAGTCAGAAGGTCACAAGCATGGAGTAATATTGTATGATAGTGCTGCGCATGCTTCAGTCAGTGTTGACATTCGAACGGCCGCAGGCCAATTCAGTATAATGAATAGAAATGATAATTCGAAGTATGTTTGGGGTGGGTACATAATTTCCCCTTAATTATTCCTTACTTTATGCTTGATAGAACTCCAAACCAACATCGACTATAGGTAAGTAATCTCGTGCTTTTCTTTTCATTTCTACCCCGCCAGAGGTCTACGTTACAATTCGAATTCATGTGAAACTTGAAAGCCTGTGGTTACGAGATAAAGTAAGCAAATAAGTAGAAGTTCTGTCAAATATCACCATTGATCCACTAACAAAAAAAATAATCCCATATGTAACGTCATCTTAGAGAGAAAAAAGTCTCACAACATTCCCAAAATTATGTTCTCGCACAACCGATTATTTATGATATACACGCGCAAAGATTTCCCCTTCTGCCCAAAGGGAGGCTACTCTCGCAAGAATTCGATACAGTTGCTGCCCTTGTACTGTGATCACTAAATACAGCTGTAGTCCGTAGTACCCATAATAAAAAAGAAAAAAGGGAAAAAGGTGTCATCCATATAAGCCTCATGTTTTATTTACTGAAATGTACGCGATTTAAGATGAAGCTATCACCCCTGTTCCTTTAATGTGGATGGTTAGAGATAGTTTCTGGTGCCCAGATGCTCCCTTAGAGGTTTTGGTCATCAGCAATATGATTTATGTCGGCGTACTATTTGTCCTGTCTTTGTCCTGTAATGTTTATATCCAGTTGTTTTAAGGATGGTTTCCTTTGACGTTTGGAACGATGCACTGTCATATTAAGTGAAGAGGCCTTAACTACGGCGTAAAACCTCAATTAAGTACACAATCAAACAAAATATCTTTCACTAGTAGTAAACATATGACTGACGATACTCTTATCTAGAAATCTCGTGCTTTGTCTCTCTAAGTTAAAACGAGAACACTAAATATGTTAAATTTGGAAAGATTGTTGTCGCATCCCTGCGATCTAGCGATGGGCGAGAACGTAAGATTCCAAAAAACCTCGCTTTCTCGTAATATCTTTACTTCGTACTAAAAAAATTTCGTCCCCTTCTCGAATTTGAGAAGAATACGAACACTAATGTCACGACAAGCCACCCCTGTCGTAGCATTGTTTCCACGAACAAGTATGATTTGTTGTGGGGCTTTCTTTTTCCTATATTAATGTCCTGTGGTGCATTTTGTGTTGCCATAGTCATTCGAGGTAGACCCTTCACCCATGGGTCTGGCGAGCCGTCATTTGAGTGAAATAACCTCAAGTTCGGCGTAAAACCCCAATCAACCGAACTTGACACATGTTATGATTACAATGAATGGTTATTCAGTCGGTACGGCATCGTTTGTGATTGAACTAAAATCCTTCCTACTACCCAGTTTCTCAAACACTGAATATATATGATCGGTGTATAGTCAAACATCCGTCAACACCAGCAACAGCCAAATGTGTTCGAATGTCAACAATACCTTACTCAATATCAACAAGTTTGAATTTGCATATCTGTTTAGATGTCCACTTTTGCAGTTTTCTTTATCCATTTGGGCAATATCAACATTTAACTTTAACATCTAGGAGCAGTATAAAAGTGAAGATCATATTCATAATAACTCCCCTGTCATGACATTCTTCGGTATAATGATTATAACGTTTCATCCACGTCCCTGAGATGGTTATCGACAGCTAGGAATGATCTCTGGGAAGGGATTAGAACGTTTAAACCGATACTGCTTTTTAATGGTGTCTGGGATGAGGTAGAAAACCTCACATCAATAGATGAAGAATTTATCCCCAATACAGAAGCAAGTGTTGCTAACATTAAGATTAGCTCTTAACTTCGATAAAACAACTGACCAAAAAGTGCTCTTACACAAGTGTTTTAAACTGATTCGGCTGGAAAAATGTGACCGTGTGGTAATCTAGCTTTAGTTGCGAATTTCCAAATTCTCTGTAAAAAATGAAACGGTTTTCTCTAAATGGACTCAAGCCTTTCAAATAATATCAGGGATTGCAAAGTGGCTCCGTTGTTGAAGATTGCTCTACAGAGTCCCATTCATTGTACCCAGAATAGGTTCGATTTCCCCTGTGGACCTTAGGTATACAATATTTCCGGTGGCTGCGGAGTTCGTAGGTTGAGTTTTACCAGGTATCTTCCCGGTTTTCCACCATACACCGGCAACGCAAAGTCGTCATACCAGTGAAATACTTTTCAGTAGGCCGTTAAATACCAAATAAATAAAGAAATAAATAAAGTCGTTTCATTTCTGAAAAATAAACTCTAAGCTTGAATTTGAAAACTTTAGGCAATAGGCGCTACCATCGGTGACATATTCTCTTTCACCGGTGAACAATTCCTACTGTCGTTAGGGAATTCCATGATGGAACATTTGGACAGCAGTAAATTTGCACTGTTCACAAAATGCGACAAAGTCTCTAGATCATACTATGTGGACAACACACATGGGTTGTTAAACGTGTAATTTATTTCTCCAGAACAAAGCTATTTAAAGGCACCAAATGTAAAATAATATGAAATTCTTTATATATACAATATATTGTAATAATATACACCAACAAAAATATTATATTAAAGATAATTCTTTTGATTATAGATTGATATATATTTAATGACGTATTCACATGTACTTTACCTTTATGACAGCGATGTAGTTCCACAGTGAACAACAACAATTACAATAACACAAAAATAAAACCCCATTTTCGAAAGATTTTAATCTTCACAAAACGAAATGATGAAAGCACTCAAAGCATACTGTCCTTAATTGGAGGCCTGTGACATCAATATTTAACATGTTAACTCACTTCAAATTATCAGCGTAAAAATATATTGCAATGAAAGACAGACACAAATTTGCAAAGAAATACAGCCGCTTAGCCTTTTGGATAAGATTTCATAAAGTTATATAAATGTATTCTGTAATAAAAGCACTTTTAATATTTCCCGATAAGAGTAAAAAATTACTAAATATCACATAGAAGTATTAAATAGAAAATAGCCGTTAATTCTGTTAACTAGCCGCTAGGAGTATTAACTAACACCTGTAAATATTAAATACCGCGAAGAAGAAATTCTAAATCGGTCTTTATATCGATTATATTATACGTTAGGGAATTTTTAAATATTGTCATCTAAACCCAATAGAATAAAACAGCCTTAAATATTGTCATCTAAATCCAATAGAATAAAACAGCCTTAAATATTGTCATCTAAATCCAATAGAATAAAACAGCCTTAAATATTGTCAATATTTTAGTTTCTTACGATTATGTAAAACATTCGATGTTCATCCCTTTGCATGCAACGTTAGGAAATATATACTTATATTCCAAAAATCGAGTAATTCAACGCATAATATATATTTTAACTTTTCACCCGAAATTTGTTGTAATTTTACTGAATCTTTTTGTTAAATATGAAAGAACAATGGAACATTATTGGCCAATACCATTGACGAGTGTAATATCTATGCGTATTAAAACAAGGAGCTGGGAATTGGACCTCAAACGACCAAGTCACAAACGTTAACATTGTCATGGTATGAGTCAAGAGATCTGTGAATAAAATTCATTGTGAGTTGTTTATCAGTAGTAAATATCACAATTAAGTAAAAGCATAAAAACATGTTAATTAAATCTGTGAAGAATGCGGACTTCAAACAGATTGGCAGTTAATTGACTTAATCTTTTTTCTCCATTGAACTCGCAAACCACCAGAATCCATTTTTTACATATCTCAATTGAATGCTTTTGAAGCTAGCCCCATCACACGCAGTCAAGTGTCTTTGCTACACAAATACCATTGGTGACACCTTGTTGGCTTTTGTCCTTGATTGTTTTCCTTGTACGGGAGAGTTCGAACCACTGTCCTGGGATGATGCAGGGCTTACCATTCGCACTTCCAATATCAACTCATCTTGTACCAAACTATTTGCATGGTATTTTTCAACTATTTCGTTTAAATTCCTTGATTTGTATTTTTCTCGAGATAGATCAACAAGTTCGATATCACGATTAGAATCCACTTCTGTTGGCGGCGAAAAAATCTTATGCCATATTTTCTCCTGTGGCACTTTATCAGATTTAGGGGAAATTGGAATAATGTCTTCTGAGTGCCCAACAACAACGTCTGCTGACAGTTTGAAATTTCCCTTTAGATCTGGAGTTTTAACTGTTGTAGACTTGTCGATTAAAACGCCATCTATCCCCGAGTCGGAGGACTTATCAGATGAAAAATCAATATGTACACAATCCCTGCCCGTCAACCAAAATGTCTTCACGTTATTCTCTGTTTTCTGAAAATATATACACATCTTAAATGTGGCAGGATAAACATTAAATTACGATTCATTCAGCCAATGTACTTTCTCGTGCAGGACTTTTTTTTTTTTTTTTATCTTTTAGGAAAATTGCTATCGAAACAGAGTAAAACATCTTGTGTTTTTGTTATTATTGCTGCTTAGTGCTAGGTTATACCGCCGGCATACGGTAAAAGCCTTTGAGAACGGCGTTAAACACCAATCTATAAATTCATCAATCAACCTAAATACAACGGCGTCGTTTGCCACAGTGTTTTCCTATCCACTGCCACCATAGAGCCGATTGCTTGGTTATACGCCAATGGCCGAGTTTACTTTGTTATTGGTCCACTTGATCAATATAGGCACTGTTTATCAATATTGGTCCAGTTTATCAATATTGGCCCAGTTTATCAATATTGGCCCTGTTTCGCTTTACAGCGTTTTCTAGCTATAATACAAGCTATCAAATAAAACTGTCATTAATCATGCTTTTCCATGTTGGCCCTGTTATCGGTGTGAGGTCTGCAGCCCCGTACCAATATGGCAGACCTCGGACCTATGACAGGACCAATATGGGAAACCCTTATTAATAACATTATAATATCAGTAAAGTAAATTATGTTTAAGGCAACAAAACTATCATAATCCCTAGACAAACAAATGAAAATATGCCGGAACATAATATAAAGATAACATACAAACAAATCCATACAAATATTCACTAGTAACTTAAACTATAAACGTAGTATAACAAATATCCTGAACAGCAACGAAGACGGATTATCTATGGTTGGTTGTTAGTTTGATTGGAGATTTGTCGCTGTGCCTAAGGTTATTTCATTCATAAGACGGCTTGTCAACCCAATCGGTGAGCGAAACAACCCTTAACAGCGTTGGCAACACAGAAGACGACACGATACATGTACAGGGCGAAATACAGGACACAACAAATCGACTTCCTTATGCCGCATAGCTCATAAAGAACCAGGGCACCAGGAGTCTCCCATCCATTCACCCACCCAACTTTAAATTTGATGCAAATTTAACTATTAAGAGGTATATTCAGAAACCATACCCTCAATAATTGATTATGGTTTGTTGAATAAACCTTAAAGTTGAGTCAAAAATAATTCATTATCTTTCTTCGGAGTTGTTACTATAGTTTACAAAATTACTTACATTTACAGCAGGCGTAGGTTCTCTCCTCTCTTCGGTATGGAATCCTGTGTTATTGATAACAGTATGGAATGCTTCTGAAATGTGAATTTTGCTTGCCAGTGAAGACATCCGAAGGCTCACGGCAGTTTTCATAGTGCTACCCAGAACACAGTAACGGAGAGACGAGGCGCCTACAAGTGCCCCGATGGCGCGACCAACGTGGGCCCCATATCTTAACGTTAATGGTTTTGTATGAAACGACGGCTGGGGTAGTTTATTCACAGTATCTACGATGTCTAGGGCTAGGTGAGCAATCTGGGACCCAGCACAATCTTCAGTTGAGGCATTGACTTTTAAGCCGGATGCTAAGGTATACACATCACCTTCAACTGTAGCGCGAAAAATGTCATATTTCTTTAACACGGTTTCGATTTCTCCGTTGACTTCATTGAGATAAGCTACGGCACACGCGGGATCTGAAATCTGTGAAACGTCTGGGAATTCTACTATTTCCACAGACAGAACTGCCATAGAATTGTATACCTCAGACTTCACGGATTGCCCATTAGCGATTCGCGAAGCTATGTGAGGCGGAATAAGGCTCCCCAGCAGACTTTCCATGTTGTGTTTAGCAACCATTAGCTCTGAAGTTCTTTCTTCAATTCGTTCTTCTAGATGAGCTGTGTATTCTTCCATAGTTTCCATCATGTTATCTAGCATGCTTTTGCGAGTTGGGTTAGCATGCCGAAGCATTTTTAAAACCTGGTCCATGTTAGGCCGTTGAGTTGGCTCATCAGCCCAACTTATTTCCATTATTTGCCTGACATTAACCGAGGTGTCGCTGGTATACTGCGGCCGAAGACCATTGTTAAGCACAGCTTTAAGCACGTCATCGGGGGACATGATATCAGCATGCTCTGCATAAGGATCTTCCCGTGTAAAAATCTCCTGCAGTATAATAGAAAAACTGTAAACGTCACTGTTCGTTGAGGGAAAGCATTCAAAGTCAGACCTCAACATTTCTGGCGCTGTCCAAAATTCCCCAAATGCAGCAACATGCTTGCTCTGTTCTTTTCTATTCTTTTTAAGAAGAGCTATAGGATTTGCTTTATTTTCTTGCAAAGCCAGCAGTTTGCAATATTCCCAGTCGGCAATTTTAACGTTCCATCTGCTGTCTATTAAACAACAGGACGATTTTAAATTTCCGTGGATAACACCCTGGGCATGTAAATAGTATAAACCACTAGCGATGTCGTTGGAGAGAGAAAACTTAAAGTCTGATGTGAAATTATATTTTTCATCTTGGAGTATATCGGTCATTGGACCTTTACCACAATATTCACTTAGAACATAACGATCAGAATCTAGCTCCGTCAAACCGAAAAATCTCAGCACATTTGTATGTATCACAGAATCACGCATCCAAAGCATTGCTTTTTTGGTATCTCTCTTTATATTGTTTAGGCTTTTCACTTCAAGCAGCCTTAAGCCGACTTGGTTAGCGTTCCATTTACCCGGCCACTGAAGAATGTTTGTAAGCAGTTCCATCCCCTCAGGAATATCATCAAGAGATTTGAAAGATTTCACAGATCTAAACCCAACCAACTTCGATTTTCCTCCCGATAGATTTTTTTCGTCGAAATAAAAAATGATGTCTTCGATAGGAATATCCCACTCATCATTGTCGATCATTTTCCTAAACTTGTGTGTTTGATATAAGAAATATATTAAGACACAAAGAAGAATTAACAGGACAATGGACGTTGAAACGGCTACAGGAATACGCCAAGTTTGCTGCGCCCAAAACTCTTCGTGTTTCTGATTTTGCATCAGTTCCCAAACGTTCAACTTCTCAGAACTACAGGTCATTTTTTGGAGAACATCTTTTGTTACTTTCTGAATAACAGCCTTACTAAGGGGTACCATTTTTCTGTTTGTGCACATTTCGCGAGCGATTGAGTTATCCATGAACCATTCAACGTAACGCACCAGTTCAATGGCAGTGCTACAATCCAGCATTCCGGTCATATAAACTATCAAATACGTGTATCCAGCAATTGGGTACGACTCTGGATCTAGACTATCTGCAATTGTTGTCGTCAGGTTGTTAACTTTCTTTGAGTAATACTCCATGGCCGACTGAACAGTTTCTGTGCCAGCTGATATAAAATTTCCAGCTCGGTTTTGTAAATGTGCATAAACGATCGATGGCGTTTCTTTGGCGTCTGCAACCGACAGATATCCGATGGTGTAAGTAATGGACATGATCAACCCAGACATACCACGAGTTTTCTCCCCGTATAAACTTATGACATTCTCATCCCAGTTATATGGCTTAAGAGAAGTTTCATTTCGGCCCTGGCTAAACTGACTTTGTCCAGGCCTGTTCTTCCATTCTTCACTAAACATACCCAAAGCCTCAGTAAACATGGCTGTGGAACCTGATTTGTCTCCCCTGGCAACAACTAGTATTGTTTGGTTTGGTAGATTTAGGCCCGGGTTGGCTTCACGAAGACAAGACTCGTTCCAGTTGGTGTAGGTGCCGTTGTAAATTCCCACAACCAATTCTCTGGTTAGCCTCAATGTGTTTCCTTTGATTTCGGGCAAATTATACGCCAACACAAGGGCACTAGAACAGAAATACGAAATCGTCAGTAAATTAAAAATTCAACAGTTTAAAACTGTCACTTTTTTAACATTTCGTTTATTGTAAAACATTTATCAACACCGATGCATCCGTGTATATTGGTCAAAGTGAGAAAAATTGAAAGTTGTAGTATAAGGTTGAAAGTTAACTTTTACGGTTTCAACTTGGGAATACATTAAAAGTAACAGCCTTCCTTTATATATCAAACAGGTTCTTATCAGTGGAAGTATTGATTGTTTTTAACCATTTCCACATGTGAGTGGCCTACTTGGAGGCTGTATTCCAAAGCTTACATCCATGTTGTCATATAAGCGCTGTGGAAATTTTTTCTTTCCAACAGAGAAGAACCGGAAGTGACTTAACATTTTTTTAGGTTGTTATGGTGGCTCTGTGTACCATTGGGATACAGAGCCGTGGAATGAACAGTCCAATGAGCTAAACAAAAAGTATCATTTTTTTTTGTTTCCTACATCGCGATCAAAAGCACAGTACACGTTACTTCTGCCTTCTGTGATATCACACACTTCTTGTTTACTATTGCGGGAATAAAGAGTAGCAAAATAGCTGATGACAATGACAGACACACATCATCAACTTGCAGAATGAAGACATTCTGACATAAAATAGTGAAATAAAAGCATACACTTAAATACCACAGATACATATCCCCAGCCAAAAGACAAAAGAAACAATGCGAAATGTCATACTGTGTCACCACACATTTACAGTATCAAAATGGCAAATTTCCAACTAGCACACTGCTAGACAAACCAAAAATAATATTGTGACCTATATAGCAGGGTTATCTGATAATCTGAACATATAATACCATAGTGGCATATCGCATAATTATACGAGGGGAAGAGTCATTGACGAGACAACTGTCTGAAAAACAAAATGGTTTCGAGCTATATTCTCACACAAAACTCTGATGAGCTGAATATTCAAAATCTCTACAATTGATGATTCCTCTCTTGCTATTGTTTTTGTGGAACTTTATATTATTCTAGCAGGGCATACTTCGTATTTACACTGATATAAGTCTGGTATAATAATATACAAGTAGTGTAGTTCCGAACACAGACAACTTCATTTTTGATCGACGTCATGACACGTTATTTTGTCATCACCCTGACTCTGTGTTCGGAACTATACTAATTGTGTATCAACTCTATTATGCGGACATACTTAACGTCAGTGATTACATTGGCTGTAGAGAATGTAATCGTCGTTTCGCCAATATACAAACACATAACATAAGTACATACCCGGCCATTGTGGGAAACATTTTCAGATCGGGGTTGGCCAGCTTTTCACTGTAGCTGAGCAGGGAATCAGAACCCGCGAAATCTATTTCAACGCCTGGACCTTTCATAATAGCCTTCTTTCCGGCGCCGCTTCCATGTGCAGAGTAGGTTAGATTTACCCTGACAGAGGCTTGTCTCGATGCCACAAAGCTTGGCATCCAGGACGAGTAGACTGGGTTAGGGAAAGAAGCACCTTTCCCCCTAAGGTGAACTTTGTCGAGGTCCGCAAGGGCACCAGACCACACCAGAGCAAAGAACAGGGTCAATACTGGGACCAACTGTAATCTCTTTTCTTTCATGGTTTGATCCAATCCATCAGGTGATATTCACACTTTTATTCAGGCGGATACTTCTCTTTATACGTTTTCTCCAGGACAGCGCCATTGGTACAAGGTAGCGGTTGTCATTCTGTGATACGTCAGTGGTCCTTTGCGCATGTTCCGCTCACTCCACTATCTTCTTACAGCTTTCCGGAGACAGAAACACCTGTTTAAACAGTAATACATCCTTTTTAATAAAAAAAAGGCTCTCACACTAAGACGGTCAAAGCGCATCATGCAATATAGATTATCCCAGCAACTAGAATTGTATTAAACTATTAAAGCGTACTACATGTCCTTTCCCAAGTGTAATCTTCTCTCATGGTAGACTGGCTCCAATCACGTGCATGTCAAGCATTACGTTGATATTCATCACAATAGGCCGTGATAGGTATAGCAGTCCGGTTTAAATTACCCTCAGAAATCAGACTGAGGTCAAACATAGTCTGTTCATAAAACGTGTGTTTATTCGGGAACTGAGCTGCTAATCATTTTATCGCTAGTTAACTAATGTAGACGGTTTACAAGTAGCCTATTATTCAGCAATTAACGAAGGCGAATCGTTTCCAAATTGAGACATAGTCACATACAAACATTGCCATGGAAACTATTTTGTCATGCGACTACACAAAAACCTCGCAAAGGAAAACAATTGCATCAGATCTGTTCTACAGTATGTCTTCACAGAAAGTAACTTTATTTGTCAATCTATCTGTTTTTTCACTTAATCGTTAACTACGCTCTGCTAGTAGCTGGAATGCGGTTTGTTTATTACCGCGATGTTCCTCGCCTGCCAGTGTCAGGCTCAGTCGCAGTGCTGGTACCATTACCAGATCAGGGGATGATTTTACATGGTTTTAATTAATCATAAAACTAAATCTTTTCAACTGGATTATATTTGTCAACATGGCCTCACCCACCTGATACTGAGCCATCGGATAATTTTCCTTATCAGATGGTTATTATCAGTATTATCTGAATTCGGGACTATTTTCACTGCGTTCTCTACTGGGGATTCCAGATGACTATATGGTAGACAACACAAAAGGTTAAACGAGTGCAGAATATCGTCTACGTCGTCAGGGTTTCCCTTTGCGTAGTAATATATGTAAACAGGCCCTGGGTTCCCGCTTTAATGCCATTTCCATTTAATCTGACTTGTCATTTGAGACATTTATATTACTCAAGTCATGCCATGTTTTCTGGGATAAATAAGGAAATTAAACAGCGTTTACAATAGTATAAATATGGCCACTTTCGCTTACCTATTTAAAATAGCGGTCTACGCATTGTATTAAGTAGTCATTCGCCCTCTAAGTCGAGAGTCCGTGAAACTTCGACAAAATGTCCCCCAAAATAATGATTTTACCCCGAAATATTGAAGGTATAAATAGATTATAATGACAGTGCGGGTACGCGCCATTGTATCAGCCCTCGTTGTCTGGGTTCGGACTGCGTATCAATCTCGCTATTCGAGCTCGATTGAAACTACTTTCCGACCTTAGACAACTCGAGCTGATACATACATGCAGTCGCGTATCCCGCACTGTCGTTATAATCTCTATTTTCACAATCAATTTTACTTCATCATTAATCGATTGAATTCTAAGTAGGGTGTATGCTTAAGCTGTTTATCTCCTTCAAGCGCTTTCTGAAACTCTTCTGTCACCGTTTGCTTGCAATGAATTTCGTTTCACTAAATGATGCCTTAAGAGGATTCACAGAGTTCATAACATGTACCAAATTGACATAATTTTAGACTGAAAATCGATCTTGGTCTTAGTTGTTGTTACTAAGCAAGGTAAACAAACAAGTCAAGTTAATAAGGAAACACAACACAAAGGGCTAGCAAAGCCCAAGGACAATATCTCTAGCAAACAAATGGTACTATAGGTTTCTTTTTTGTCGAGAAGACTTTCTTATTTCAGGTCAATCTTGTCTAAACTAATGAACAAAGATTAAACAAAAAGCTTATAGAAAAAACTCTTGCAATAACTTGGTAGTATAGGTTTCTTCTGTTTCTAGAAGGTCTTTGTGGTTTACACAAATGGAAAATGGCATGTATCGATTACTAGGCAAACCGTTAGACTCTTAAAAAATCTATGACAACACACATAGAAACAGTTCCGTTTTCAAGCAACACGTATGAAATAACAGAGTTAGTTAAGCGTTTTGCAAAACTTGATTCGCCTAAATGTCTAGTTGATTAATGGTAAATGTGGACGACAAAAAAATATGGCTGCAGTTACCTGTATCAAATTTCGTTTACAGTGCATCGGCTTTAGCTTATTGGTTTGGTTTCTGTTTTCAACGTCAACACCTCGCGCTATACTTGTTGGTTTATAACACTCCCACAGTTATATTTGTTTTGTCAGGTTTTACAAATAAAGCTGTGGGCAATTTAACACCAGTATGTTAACTGTCGTTTGTTTTGTTTTGACTTTTTTAGTGGGAAGAAAATATAACAATGCGAGCTCCACAGGCCTTTTTCTAGTGGAATAGAAAATATTGTAAGAATTAGCTCAGTTGTCGCCGTAGTTTGGTTTATTTTATTGCTAGTGAACAGCTCGCTCCAAAATAATAGGGAATGTGGTAAATTTGAGCATTGATTTAGACCCTTTGTTGTAACAGTTTCTGTAAAATAACCATATTGTAGTAAGACCTGGCACCTGATAATTTATTTTCTAACACCTACCGTAATAACTCACAGGAACAATGTAGTCAAATTCCTTTCAAGCAGAAAACAATAGGAGTTGTCGTAACATAAATATATCTTCTTAACAAAAATGCATTGTCTTAAACTAAAAGTATAAGCTTCAAACAATTTTCGGAATTACCAAATATATTGCGAAACTAGTGACATAAATATCACTATCCTTCTACCACATACTGGAAGATGATATCGAATCGTTTCGGTTTGAGTAGGTGAGTTAGTCACCGTGCGTGCGTGCGTGCTTGCTTCAGTTGACTGTGGAGAAACGGCGGCTAAAGCATTAATAATGCAATTTGGTACATTGAAAAAACTCACAGGTCAAAGATTATAAATTATGAAAAGAAAATCTTAAAATTGAAAATAATCTGAACTTAATTTATCGTATATATCGTTTGTGATCAATTGCAGTATGCAGCAAACACATACATCACTGAGCTAAAACGTTGAGAAACCAAATTGTAGTGGACAAGTTTAAGTCCCTTTCGGCGAATAATTTGCTCCAGATACAAGGATTTAATTGTTTATTTAGTAATAACTTAAGCGACGTAGCGACGTATAAAGAGCCTCTTGAGCTCCAGCAAAATTGCGGACGATGTTCGACAAGGCCACTTTATTAAAATACAAAAAGTGATATAAACACAACTAAAAGTAAATTGAACAGTTTTATTTAATACATATATGGTTTGTATCAATGTTTGTAAGATATTTGAGGAGCGAATATCAAGAAATAAAGCAAATAATTATATTACTCATGAACAAGCACTATTTTACGATGTTGTCAATGAGTACATCGGACAAACTATTTCCGGGCTTTTACATTTTCCAGCACTCTATAATGGGTCTAGGCGGTTCCGGCCAATATACCCATTTAAACGATCACCAAGAATAGACGTTAATACTGATGGAATCCGTGATAGTGATATGTATTACGTCTAGGAATTTGTACAATTCATCAACGCTGTGGAAGTCCATTATGACCAACCATGTTTAAGTATTATGTAATCAAATCGTATAAGTATTAAGTATTAAGTAATCAAATCGGATTAATAAATAGTTTTACGACAAAGCATGTGTCTTCACAACGGATAAATGTCAGCGGTTTACTTTGACAGATCAGGGATTTGATCGGCTGAGAGAAGGCTGGATTAGGGAAGATATTGAAAAGCTTAAACCAAATCAGTATGGTTTAAGAGGAAGTAAAATTATGACTGTTCACGAAAATGTCCCATCCTGTGAAAATGTCAAGAAGATTTGTTGTATTTTATTCAGAATATCCCATCATGCGAAATTTGTCAAGAGATTAATGGTAATGTGGACGAACCAAACAGTTATTGATGCAGATACCTGTATCCCATTTCGTTTACAGTGCATCGGCGTTAGCTTGTTGGTTTGGTTTCTGTTTTTAACGCCAACACCTCGCGCTATACTTGTTGGTTAACAGTGCCAAAGTTATATTTGTTTTGTCAGGTTTTACAGATACAGCTGTGGGCAATTAAACACCAGTATGTTAGCTGCCGTTTGTTTTGTTTTGCTTTTTTTGTGGTGCGAAAATAGAACAATGCGGGCTCCACAGGCCTTTTTCTAGTGGAATCGAAAATATTTTAAGAATTAGCTTAGTTGAAGAATGTCGCCGTAGTTTGGTTTATCTTATTGTTAGTGAACAGCTCGCTCCAAAATAATAGGATCTGTGGTAAATTTGAGCATTGATTTAGACCCTTTGTTGCAACAGTTTCTGTAAAATACCCATATTGTAGTAAGGCTTGACACCTGATAATTTATTTTCTAACACATACCGTAATAACTTACACGACCAATGTAGTCAAATTCCTTTCAAGCAGAAAACTATAGGAGTTGTCTTAACATAAATATATCTTCTTTAATAAAATGCATTGTTTTAAACTATAAGTATTAGCTTCAAACAATTTTCAGGATTACCAAATATGTTTCGAAACTAGTGACATAAATTTAACTATCCTTCCAACACATACTGGAAGATGATATCGAGTCGTTTAAGTTTGAGTAGGTGAGTCCGCGTGTGTGCGTGTGTGTGCGTGCGTGTGTGTGTGTGTGTGTGTGTGTGTGTGTGTGTGTGTGTGGGCGCGCATGTGTGAGTGGGTGTGTGTGTGCGCGCGCATGAGTGCGAGCGTGTGTGCATGCGGGCTTGTGTGCGTGCATGCCTGGTGCGTGCGTGCGTGTTTCAGTTGTATGATTGTGGAGAAACCACGGCTGAAGCATTAATAACGCAATTTGGTGCATTAAAAATACTCAGAGGTAAAAGATTATAAATGATGAAAATAAAATCTTAAAATTGATAAATAATCTGAACTAAATTTATCGTATATATCGTTTGTGATCAATTGCAGTAAGCAGCAAACACATACATCACTGAGCTGAAACTTTGAGAAACCAAATTGTAGTGGACAAGTTTAAGACCCTTTGTTGCAACAGTTTCTGTAAAATACCCATATTGTAGTAAGACCTGACACCTGGTAATTTATTTTCTAACACATACCGTAATAACTTAAACGAGCAATGTAGTCAAATTCCTTTCAAGCAGAAAACAATAGGAGTTGTCGTAACATAAATATATCTTCTTTACAAAAATGCATTGTTTTAAACTAAAAGTATAAGCTTCAAACAATTTTCAGAATTACCAAATATGTTGCGAAACTAGTGAAATAAATATAACTATCTTTCTACCACATACTGTAAGATGATATGGAGTCGTTTCGGTTTGAGTAGGTGAGTCAGTCAGCGTGCGTGCTTGCTTCAGTTGACTGTGGAGAAACGGCGGCTGACGCAATTTGGTGCATTGGAAAAACTCACAGGTAAAAGATTACAAATGATGAAAATAAAATCTTAAAATTGATAAATAATCTGAACTTAATTTATCGTATATATCGTTTGTGATCAATTGCAGTATACAGCAAACACATACACCACTGAGCTGAAACGTTGAGAAACCAAATTGTAGTGGACAAGTTTAAGTCCCTTTCGGCGAATAACTTGCTCCAGATACAAGGAGTATGGCACTACAACTTTTAATTTATGTATAACAGCTTTGTTAAATATCGCTTTAATTATTTATTTAGTAATAACTTAAGCGACGCAGCGATGTATAAAGAGCCTCTTGAGCTCCAGCAAAATTGCGGACGATGTTCGACAAGGCCCCTTTATTAAAATACAAAAAGTGATATAAGCACAACTAAAAGTAAATTGAACAGTTTTATTCAATACATATATGGTTTGTATCAATGTTTGTAAGATATTTAAGGAGCGAATATCAAGAAATAAAGCAAATAATTATATTACTCATGAACAAGCACTATTTTACGATGTTGTCACTGAGTACTTCGGACAAACTATTTCCGGGCTTTTACATTTTCCAGCACTCTATAATGGGTCTAGGCGATTCCGGCCAATAGACCCATTTAAACGATCACCCAGAATAGACGTTAATACTGATGGAATCCGTGATAGTGATATGTATTACGTATAGGAATTTGTACAATTCGACAACGCTATGGAATTCCATTACGACCAACTATGTTTAAGTATTTAATCATATCGTATTAGTATTAAGTATTAAGTAATCAAATCGGATTAATTCATAGTTTTACGACAAAGCGTGTGTCTTTAAAACGGATAAATGTCAGCGGTTTGCTTTTACTGGTCAGGGATTTGATCGGCTGAGAGCAGGTTGGATTAGGGAAGTTATTGAAAAGCTTCAAAACAAATTAGTTTGGTTTAAGCGGAAGTAAAATTATGCCTGTTCACGAAAATGTGGAGTGCACAGGATTAGTCAATACACATGTTTAATCATTACACTATACTAGTGTTTGAAAAAACAACGCCTTTATTAGATTTAGAAAATTTGCAAAAGGAAAGATATTTCACTCAATAAATCATATTAATCATCACGGATGGGTAGACTGTGGCTGAACATCACAAACACAATTATCAAATACAAATGACATAATAATGCTACATCACATTACTCGCTTTAACAACTTTACACTTTTAAACCATCAGTAATGTAACTCAAGACACATTAGATCGGATTATATATATTTTCCGCAAGGCATGGACTACCTAATCCTCCGTTATAACACATGTATTTCAACTGCCATTTTTACAATTCAACACTTGAATAACTTTATTGTTGGTCGTCCGTTCAGTTAGACAATTTGACCATGTTCTTTTTTAACACAATTTTAAACTAGTTGAATTTTAATTAAAGGCTGTAAAGGCATATACAATGTTAATTCACCTGCATAGAACTGGCAGGCAAACTTGTTGTACAACTAATATTAATAATCTGTTGAAAAGTGTAGGTTTCGATTTTGTTAAACCAATTGTTTAAACGAAGGTTATTCGACATATCCCAGCAAGAATGGTCAAACACTCTAAACTCTAGCACAAGATATAATATACATTGTATGTATAAAACGGAATTGAAACCAGAAATGAAGGCTACTTAACTAGAGTTGAATGTAATAAACTGAGATCTGATTGAGCAAAAATAAGGGTAGGAAATTGCTAGTTGGCCTGTAGATTCTGGTAGGTTTACCAATAGGCCTCGTGAATTACAAAAATGAAATATGTGTTTCTTAGGTGCCATTGATGGTCAGTACCACATTATTATGTTACAAAAATGAGATATTTTGGAAAACACATTGTCAAAGAAGCTTAATATATTAACCTTATAACGAATTATAGAGTTAGGTTATGTCATTGCCTTAAATTTATTTCTATACAATTAGTGTATACACATTTATATTAAATATTATATCCTATTCATACACATATCCTATGGATATTAAACAAAAATGACCAAGGTTCGTGATATGCATCGTGAAGCCGACCACCGTTAGGAGAATATCATTATCATTCTATCACACTCATAAATGTCAGTTTCTTACAATTACAATAATTACATGTTGGGCTTGATGTTTTAAATGATTATTTTAAAGGCCCATTGACGTAAAATGCAGTCAACCAACATAGTTCTGTTTTCAAGTCAAGAGCTATTTAAAACAATATCTGACAACCGAAACTTTTCTTCATCAAGTTCAAAATATAGTTTCTGATTTCAATATCTGTAACACTAAGGCTTATCGAAAATATGTAAAGCTCAATAACATTGAGTCTTTATAGTGGCTCGACGCTTGTTGCTACAAAGAGCCCAGTCCCGCGGCTCGGGGTAGAATCTTTAGTGCCACTACGAAACTATAAATTTGTCGACATCATAACATTTTGCATTTGTATAGTTAACATCACTGTTTACTGCTGAATTATTAAAACGTGATTTTAAGGGTTATAGAATATAATTTACGAATGAAACTAGTTGAAGCCACGCCACACTAACCTTTTACGAATTATCTTAAAGACATGTCTTGTTGAAGTTTTAACTCTATCAGAAACATTTCTAAACTGCAACGTTACAGATGGATTTCTAAATATTTGTTGTTGAAGTTGTATTACATAGACCATTCAACAAGTGGGGGCGGTGTGGCCATATATGTCCAATTAGGAATTGTATCAGAACGCAGGCTTGAACCAGAATGATGGATTCCGTGAATGTATATCGGTGAAAATTCTTCAGAATAAAAGTTTGATTAGAAGTCAGTATTTTCACAGATCAGTTTTTAGTATCATAGAATAAGAGAAACTCCGAACATGATTTCCTTGTTCGGGGTTACTGTTATTATATGTGACTTCACGTGACTACTTTAGATATGCGTAAATAAAAGCTGACTGCGTCAACCGGCTAGAACAAGGCTATATCACATGAATTTTCATCTGGGTGCAAATATTATCACACAGGGGAGAATATTTACCCAAGTGAAAATACTTTCTGCCCAGGTGATAATATTTCAACCCAGGTGAAAATACTCTCCACCCATATGGTAAGCAAAAATAATTTATTTATAATTTAAAAAACGTTTTTAAAGTCGCATTGGAGTCACCGTACCTTAGATAATAAGATTTATTTTATTCAGTATATCCCATCCTGCGAGAATGCCAAGATATTGTAATGTATTTTATTCAGTATATCTCATCCTGCGACAATGTCAAGATGATTTATTGCATTTTATTCAGCATATATCATCCCTGCGACAATGTCAAGATAAATTATTGTATTTTAGTCAGCTCTCATCCTGCGACAATTCGTATTTCTTCATTCAACTGTCGGTCATTAAAAAGCTCTATAACCGAGGTTAAAGAGTTATGTGACATCAGTGATGTGTGTTTACTGCAAGAAACCTGGCTTCTCAATAATGAACTGGACGTTCTTAACTCTATCAGCTGTGATATCTACGGCCGTCGTGTATCTGCCATTGATGACACTGTTCTTAGTAAAGGTAGACCTCATGGTGGTATTGCCATCCTTTGGAGAAAAGTGTTAGCTTCTAGTATTTGATAAATCTAAGTAAGTAATTATTTGCGTTTACATGCCAATAGATTTCTATGATAATTTAGATTCTATTCGTTGGGATGCCTTACCTACATTGTATAATTCTGTTCTTAAGTCTAAGCGCTGTATTGCTATTGATTGGAACAAACTCACTGATAATGAAATTCATAAATACGTTGTTTTTACTTGAGAAAAGATAGACGCTATTTATGTTCCGACTGACGTCATAACGTGTAATGGTTCAGGTTGTGGAGGTAATCATTTAAGCGAACTCACCACTTATTATGATTCTATTATTCGTGTGCTTTCTAGTGCAGGAATCGACACTATTGCTAAATCCAAATTATATTGTGATTATATTGTACATTGTTGAAACGACTGTTTGTCTGATTTATTCACTCTATCTAGGACTAGTTTTCTACTCTGGAAGGAAAAGGGCAGTTCCCGATGTGGCCACGCCGCTGACGTTATGCGCCGATCTGCGTCAATTTAAATATGCCTTAAGAGTGTGTAAAAGGCAGGAAGCCAACATTCGTGCAAATAAAATGCCAGAGGCCTTTTCTAACTTATCTCCTACCGAATTTTAGAAGGAAGTAAAAGTGTCAAATTTTAAAAGCATGAGTTTACCCAATAGAGTTGACGGGTGTGAGGGTGACAGTAACATTGCTGACATGTGAAAAGATAAATTTTGTACAATTCTAAATTATGTCACTAATGAAACTTGTAAGTCCTAGGCGCATTGTCATGTTCGGATGATTCTTCAATCCCGTGTATTACACCAGCTATTCTACGAAATATTATTTCTGATCTAAAACAATATTAGTCCCCTGGTCTGGATGGTTTGTGTGCTGAACACTTGAGATATGGGCCTGAATCAGTTTGCATACATTTGTCCATGTGCCTTAATGCCATGATTTCTCATGGCTATCTTCCTAAGAGTCTCACACGGGTTGTCATTACTCCCATTGTAAAAAATAAATCTGGCGACATAACATCATCTGACAATTATCGCCCTATAATTGTTGCCTCTGTTATCTCGAATATGCTTGAATGTTATATTTTGCAATTGTGTGAACAACAGTTGTACAGCCCTGACTGTCAGTTCGGAATTAAGAAAGGCCATAGTACTGGCCAATGTGTTAATGTTTTAAAAGAGGATGTACATCATAATCGCTCTAGGAGAAATTCTGTGTTTATATGTTTTTTAGATGCCATTAAGGCTTTTGAATGAGTTAACCATTGGACTCTTTTTAACAAGTTAATTGAACGTTGTACTCTTATACGTATTGTCAGGTTTTTGTATTTCTGGTATAACGTTCAAACTTTTGCTGTCAAATGGGGATCGGCCATTTCATCTTTTTTCTCTGTCGGTAATGGCGTAAGACAAGGTGGAGTTTGTCCCCATATTTTTTTTTCGGTGTATTTACATGATCTTGGCATTATTCTATGCAAAGCCGGTGTTGGGTTGAATATATGAGATTTTACAGTAAATGAACCATTTATTGTATGGTGATGATTTATGTATTGTGTGGCTGCAGCTAAAGCCGTACAAACTTTTCTTGATCAATGTTCATATTATGCAACGAAACATGATATATTGTATAACACTAAAAAAAGTAAATGGATGGTTATCATCCCGAAGGGTTTCAATAACTTTATGCCACATAATGTTAGGCTGTGCAATACCATATTGGAATATGTGACCTCCTTTACTTATTTAAGTCATATTTATAGGAGTGACTTCTCTGATGATTCAGATTTTGAATATCAAAGAGAAAATTGTGTTTACGAGCAAATATGCTTTTTGCTCATCAATTGTTAAGAAATGTCTTTTTTAAGACCTACTGTTGTAATATATATTGTTGCCAATTATGGGCCTCGTATACGAAGTCGATGTTTGCCAAAACTAGAATACTTTTCAATAATACACTTATATGGTTAATGCACTAGAGGTATAGTTGCAGTGCTAGCGCAATGTTCGCTATTAACGGTGTTCCGTCCTTCGGCGAAGTCTTACGTGAAGCCGTGTTTGGGTTTAGAGAAAGAATAACTAATAGCCAAAACGTTATGTCGAGGAAAATACTATCTTCTGAAATTCCTGTTGGATCCATGCTAAATGCCGCATGGAATGAACTGCTGTATGTCAAGTAGCCTATATAAGAACATCGTTTCTAAGCCTGTTATACAAAAATATATATACTCTGTCAAAAAAGAAACGCATAGGCGAAATATTAATAGAATTATCTCTTTAATACAAAACGGGATAATTCAGTAATTGTTGGGGGTAGCACGTGGAATCCTAACCCATTCTTCATGCAGTGCATGGGACAGTTGCGGAAGCGTCTGAGGCGCTGGGTTACGCTG
>JAVFBZ010053400.1:0-10155 GCA_032466195.1 Katharina tunicata
TGCGGACTCTGGTTAAACTTCGATGACGTCTTATACGATGAAAATTTTCGTACGAAGTTGTGTAACTACCCCTAGGTCTCCCAGGTGCCGGGGCTCGTTTCACAAAGTGATCTTAGGCTACGTTCAACGTAAATACCATAGCGACCAGTACTGGAGGCATTGTGTTGTCATTTTAGTTACGTTCAACATAAGCTAAGATCGCTTTGTGAAACGGACCCCTGGTGTTTGGAACATTTCTTTCTCGTTTTACATGAAATGTTTGCTGGCACGTAGACATATAATTATAAGAACAACGGTACGGTAGCTGGGCGGTCGACCCCTACCCCGCACCCGCACCATAGACTTACCCCCAACACCAGCCACATTATTTAATAATATATCTTGTTAGTTTCTCGTACGATATGAGGCAAACTTTATTATAATGGTGTTCTGTTCTTTACTCCATTGCATGCATGGTCTCGGAGAAGTTTTCTGTATCATTTAAGACCTACTTTATGTTGAATATATAGGCATTGTTATCTGATTTCGTGATATTATTAAAAACACAACATGAATTTAAAATTATATATTGGCACACACCATGACTTTTTACACGCATTCTTTCTCGGTTTGCTTTGTTGGCCTTTTTTGTGTATTATAGCTGACGGAAAAAATCTACCTAAGCCCTTGAAGGGTAATATTTTATAGATATGCATTAAGTGAAATCATATCAGGATTGCGACCTAAGAATAGCAATACAGAATTTATTTCAACAAGGTTTAAAGTAAAAAATGTATTTTGACTTAAGTCATCAATTTTTGGGGGGTTATTTGGATCAGAATCGTCACCCGTGTAATACACATCTCGTATAACAGGAATAATCTGGTCTTCAATGAGTTAAACAAAAAACCCAGTAGCTCAAATTGTCTTCTCCTGTCTTCTGAGTTACATAATGAATTTGTTATATCATTTCAATGAGAGATCGACTCTGGACTATCTGTTAGGTTATCGATCAGGTCAGACATAGTTTACTTCCTTTGAAACATGGTTTCTGTTATCAGAAGCCGTATATGGTTTGACATACCCGGATGAACTTCAGAAGAATTGTTACCGGTCGTTTTTATCAATTAACTGACCGCATTTCCGAATAAAGGTGACAGAAACAACTTGCAGAGCGGAATATATCGATCTTTCAGGGAACCGGGAAAAAATGCCAATAGCAATAATGGTTTGAAATTAAATAAATCATGCAACCAATGTCTCTAAAGAATGTCACAAATAAAACGGTTTCGATTATTTCAAATTTGAGGAGACTCCTGCGACTATCAATAAATATATGATAACGACTACCGTCCAGGAACATACGCTCGCCCAACATGGAAGCTACATAAATTCAGAAATTTAGCCAAAATTATAACATATAAATCTTCTATTACATCAGAATAAATGTTAAAGATTTTAGCAATTGCTACCGGCGTAAGCAAAGTCTAGGGCAGCTTTGACCTTCAAGATACAACCTTTCTTAAGAGCAATGCTCTGTCACTGTCTTCATTTATATAGCCGGTCACGTATTACCTAAATGTTCTTTTGTCTTAAATATTTTCTGCGAAATACAAAAGTGAAGCGTAAAATATTCATGGTCACGTTGAAGGACGTAGTTGTGCGTGGAATGGCAAACCGGTTCAAGTACCCTGACAATTTCGCACATTATTCCTTGATTTCTTTGTGCAATTTTAAGTCAACCAAAATCCCTTATTCTCTTAAGAATAAAAATAAAGGCGTTTGTTGTAAGCGATAACTTTATTAAAATGACAATAACTAAATAATATACTGAGTAAATTTGTGTTATTTAAATTATTGGGTGAACAGGGCTTGGAGCGATGAACTGTATAAACACGTATACCTGTCAAATTTTATAGTGTGAAATAACATCCCGATTAACAAATCTTCATATACAAAATTATAAATATATTTCCAATTTAACGAATTATTAAAGAAGTGAACAAAACAGGATGTCAACACACAGTAATTGGTTTTTACTTGCAGTTAAATATTTCTCCGTTTATTTATTTATTTATTTTTTTGCGAATAACTACTGTGCCACTTTTGACCATGCTATTTTACCAAAAATAATATATCATACATACCGCGAATAAATTGACACATGCTTCAATTATTATCATATACATAAAATCCTAGGTTTCAATCAACATGATTACAATAGTATTCCAACAAAAGAAGACTATACCAGAACTACTGGTTCATCTTTATGAACATCAACTATTCGTCGCTTAACTTTGCACCCATGGTTATGTTGAAATATTGCCTAAATATTATGATTAACAATAAGACCAGTTTGTTTTGTTCTTTGGAGTTACACGACTCTTTGAACATATATCCTACATGCTTACTATTAGATGTATCAAATGAAATTAAATCAATCGATTTTTTCGATGTATAAGATTGGCCTTAACTATACTGCTTGTCCAGACATATCAACCTGTAACAGGTATACATGTTATAACATAATAATACTATTCTAAAGTCTGCAAAACCATGCATTAAGGTTTCAAAAAGGAGTTGATGCTTTGTCTTGTTGTTTCCGATGTCATTAAGTTAAAAGAATATTGAAGAAATTAAACGTTTTTAAAAGCTTATTGGTTACTTTTGGTTTCCCCAGAAAAAGATAGTTGGTTAGTTCTGGGTTTAGCAGAAAAAATTAATTGTTTACTTATGATTTTCCCAGAAAAAACTAATTTTTTATTTTTGGCTTTTCTCAGAAAAGCTTATTTTTTATTTTTGTTTTTTCCCAGAAAAGCTTACTGGTTATACTTTGGGTTTCCCAGACAACCTCTGTTCATGGTTTCTGCCATAATTCTTTCTTGACTTTATTGACATTATTTTTTTTTTATTACAATGAAAATAATAAATTATAGATAGTCTTACTTACCATCACGCACCAATGCTTTCTGTTGTTGTCTTTAGCAGCACGATAATGCTCGGCCAGTAACTGCGGGAATGATTCCGATGAGCGCAGGTTTGTCATCTTTATCCACAGGTTTAAACACAAAGTTTTACACATTGTCGTCAAGGTCTGCCAAATGCTTCAAGAATGCAGATTTGAGTCATAGTTTTAAATCAGACTTTGAAAGTCGTTTGCATTGAAGAATTTTAGGGGTTCTTTTTAACACTTTGATAATTGGAACACAAAGCTACGATGGATTTCATCGCTTTGCATTTTAAATCACATACTCTGAAATACTAACAAATTTCCTAGTTTGAGTTTTAACCGTGCGGAAATAGGAACAAAAAAGGTGGGCGAAAATGAGAAATGGAATGAAATGGTGTCTGCGCGAGGATGATAACGTGTGAAAAACTAGATAAAGCTATAATGCCTGGATTGGACACGTTTCATTCGCTGGTCAATGTGAAGCAGATGGCTTGGTAAAGAGTAATATCAGATGAGAAAAGAGGTTTATTTTTAGTTAGGGATTCGTCGGTGAGATATTGGAATTTAGTCCGGGCTGAACGGGTGTTATTAAGCGGGGGAGGTTTGGAGGTGGTCAACAGCTCCGATAACCCTTCACAAATCTTTATGAGTCGCTATCCGAACACATATAGCTGATGGTTTAATAACTAGGGTATTAATTTGCATTTGCCTCATCCCAGATAGGCTCCTTTCACTTTCCTAGCGAGTAACCTTTATAAAAATGTTTCTGGCGAGTCTTAAAGGTTCCGTTTCTGTGGCCGGGGCGAACTCTGTTCCAGTCCAATTTTCTGCTCGAGAGAGTTGTCGTCATCTCTCCCACTATCGAGCTGAAGAACCCCGACAATACCTAATAATGTCACCCTTCAACATTCAATTATTGTTCGACAGGATCAGATCGGGAGTCATCCGTCTTCCTCGGGATATTAACCCGGGCACTGGGGGTCTCAACTCAGCCGGCCGGCATCTCTTGATAACAAGTCCGCCGACTCATCGAAGCGACTTGAGCAGCACTGTACATGGTCATTTAGACACCCTGCCACGTTCTCTGAGCGTTCCGGGTCATTCAGAAAATGATTTCTTTGGTACTTGATAGCAGCCTGTTTCGAAAACACACACAACATTTTGGTAATTTCTCCGACGACCTGTGTACACTCTCGCACTTTATCTGACCAGAATTCCCTATAAATTCTTTGTCAGGATAAAACTTGACTTAATAATGACCTTTGTCCGAGTGCTGGCCTGGTTAAACACACTATGTGAGTATACGATTTGCGACAAAGTTCCTTCATTGGGAAAAAATAATTATCCCTACTACTATCATGACCAACTCCTCTGCAATATTGCAAATTTTAATAATCTCAAGCAAACAAGAATTGAAGTGTCCGCACAGCATAATGCATTGGTTTCTCTTGCCAGAGATACTGATAGTTTTTAATACAAAACGTAGACCAGTTGCTAGTGAAAACCAGATACACATTTTGTAAAGTTTAGATGTATCCTAATCAAGGAGAGGCTTATACTTTGGAAGGTAATTTAGTTTAGGAAATGGCCCTAACTCAAAGAATCCGAATAATGTCTGCATTTCTGGGCTTACCTGGAGTTTTAAATGATTAAAGATATCAAATCCTTTACGATTCCCGCTAGGGAACTGCTCACTCCCAGTGAATAATGAACGGGGAACCGACTTTAGTCGGTTACAGATAACCGGAAAAGGGTTGACCTTTGATCATGATCGTCAAGCAATTATAGATTTTGCATTTTAACAAATCTACTTTGCTTGAGGTATCTTGCTGTTTCTCAGATTCGGCACATATATATACCCGTACAATGCAGACAATTTTAAATTCATTAAACGTGGACAATATCGACATTCCAGCAATCTGTATGGATACAGGTATACTAATAAATTTTGTATAAAATTGTTTAAATTTAATGTTGGTCACATTCCCACTGGCGATTCGGTGCCTGACTCTGGGGGTCGTGGGTTAGATTCCAGCATTTACAAACGATCATGCCAGAAAGGTATTGTCTTGGAGCGGCGGAACATATATTTTCTTTATATATTATCGTTTTTATTTTACTCCAAACTGACAGTGCAGAACACTAAATGTATCATCATAACATACACTAACAGTCAATGGTGAATAAAGAAGTGAAACAAAGACATTGTGTAAATGACTGAGTGTGTAATACAGCATCTAGCCTAAGTGATTACAGATACATGCTTAGCTTGAGAAATCTAATTAAGCCTGGACTGGGAAACCGAACCTTCATCCCCAGACAAATCGATCTTCGGCTGAGCTTTTATTTTACGACGGATTGCCGATGATCAATCAATAACTTCAATTCGAACTTACCATGATCAAAATGTCAACAGTTGAAAGTTTCACTCTACTGGTACTCCTAATTTAACACAACTGAATACACAATAAACACAATGCTCTCACCACTTTGTGGGCGTTCTAAGTCGATAAACAACAGGTACCGGTAACAAACTTATTGCCGTTGTCGTGTGGCATGATAATATGTCAACAGTTGGAAGTTTTACTCTTCTGGTACTCTTAATTTAACACAACTGAACATACAATAAACACAATTCTCTCATTACTTTGTGGGCGTTCTAAATCGAAAAACAACAGGAAACAAACTAATTGCCGTTGTCGTGCATGGCATGATGAAATGTTAATAATTGTAAGTTTAACTCTACCGGTACTCTTAATTTAACACAACTGAAAAGAGGAAGAGACAATACCAAAACAATGTATGCGTATAATATCAACACTTATAAATGTACATTAACAAGTTTATATGTAAAATAGGACTTACATGTAGCTGTGATGTGATGTTTGGATTGGCCTATATCCTGTAGTTTGAGCGTCCCTCCTGCGTTCAAATTCACACACGCTAACCCACTCTCTTTACTCCATTAGAAACTTTGAACTTTTAAAAGTCTAAAGTCTAGTTTGAGGCCTTTCTGTTGAAGAGATATTTTTGTTCTTATTTATAGACTTATTTAACGAATCAAACGACACACGTTCTTCCTACTACTCGGGAATTTCGTCAGACCTTCAAGAAATAAACGTGCAGTCTGCTCTCCGTTCCCCACATAGGCCTACGCAATTTGATTTGTGATAATAGTGGCAAAGTTTAAGCCTTGACAGTCCATATTTCTTGGCGGCCATTGCATGCCCCTCACGTATCGATTCTCAATCAGAAAGGTGTAAAGATCTTATCAATGACAACTTGATGAAGCAATTCAATCCCAACCTACACAAAAAAACGACGATAGGAGATGTTTGTTTGTTTGGGGTTTTACGCCGTACTTAAGGTTATTTCACCCATATGATGACGTATCAGTCTAATGGGTGGAGGAAACCACCCTGAACGACACTGGCAACACAGAAGACACCACAGTACATCTACAGGACGAAAAACAGGACACCACAACAAATTGGCTTTCTGATGTCCCCATTAGCTCAGCGAGTACTAGGGCACAGAAGGCTCCCGCCTAGCAGCCCGCACGACGGGAGAAGGTAGGTTATATTTATTTCTGTATAAGGAATATGTTTTTCGTTGGTTTGGGATGCTTTATATTGTGGAATTGCTATAATGCCCCGAGTGATATTAATCTGTCAGTGTCCATTTTCATGATTTACTATTTGCTGAAATTGCACAGTGTGTTGTGGTACCCACGTCTCGTATGTACAAAATATTCGACTCAAAGAACAAGTAGTTGATATACCAAATATTCCACTCGAAAAACAAGTAGTTGATATATCGTGTATTCGACTCATAATAACAACTTAATATACCATACATTCGACTCAAAAGAACAAGTAGTTGATATACCAAATTCGAGGAAAATAAAAAGTTGATATAGGCCTACCATATATTCGACTTAAAAAAACAGGTTGATATGCCGTATTTTCGCCTTTCGGAACCCTATTTATTGTATACATAAATTATGTTTCTCGTCGTATCACACTGTCTAATTTATCAATATAAACTATTGATATAAAACTTGTGGAGACAGTATTTTGATGATACAATTGATCTCCATTGAGGCCCCGTTGATCTTCTCGAACTGGAGCGAGGTGTTCAAACAGGTCTCAATGGAACATAACGCATGCAATGCAACGTGATATATTTTTAAAATAAAAGGAATGTTGCTGAAGCTGCACGACGACTAGCTACAGAACTTCGCTAAAACATTGTAATTCCTGCATCCTACAGGGCGATGCGGAGCACATATTTGGACTTGCCGTCTTATTCAATACTTAATATCCATTTTCTCAAATTCTTTGTGTAGTTTTTGTCAAAATATAATATCTGAAGTAACCGGAAGTGTTTAAAATTCGCTCTGCGGCAGTAATTTCAAAACAAAATTCGAGTTATTGAGGAAGATTTTCGAATTTGGCCGCCATCTTGCTACTCTCGTTGACAAATAAAATTAGATTTTAAATGTTATAAATGTGCGATGAGGGCATTTTTGATACATAAAATATCTGAGAGAGTTCAATTTTACCAAACAAACTTGAAAATCACTAAATTGGACAAGTTAAAATCGGTAAGTGCAAACTTAAAATTACACATTTTTGTTCAGCACTGTTCTGTATCGTTATATTTGGATTACCTAGTAGGCTAATAACGATACAGAACTCTGCATCTACACGACGACGTAAATATTATATTAAAAATTACAAAACTTAGACATTGTCAAGCAGGTTTAATAAAGATCCTGTTAGTAATGTTCTGAGGATTGTTCTCAACGAAATGGATTAACAATCTGAGAGTCAGTTGTTGTTAGGCATCATCTTCGCTAGCCAAGGATTTTATTCCGAGGCACTCTACATTACATCGTATAAAGTGCCTCGGAATAAAACCCTTGGCTAGCGCATGTACTCGTGTATGTCGTATAATCAGAGGTGATTGGTGTATATGTTCTGTGCATAAAGTGGCTTCTACTTGACTTTGTTTGATTGGGGTTATACGCCGTACTCAAGGTTATTTCACTTAAATGACGGCTTACCAGTCCAATCGTTGAAGGAACTTCCGGATGCATCCTTGAAACTCTGGCCGTATGGTTGGAAAAGCGATCTTTCAGAACGGCGTTTTATTTTGGAGTTATAGGACGGGCCAGGACAATTTTTTCTCTCTATAACTGCTTATGTGATGTAATAGCTAAAACAAAAGTAGCATATACCCGGAACTGGAATGAACCTCGGGAAATCTCGTGAAATATCTTGCATCACATGACGTGACTTACTAGCAGGTATAGAAAGGCAAAAGATTCCAATCGATATTTTAGATCCGTTTATGTTATGGTTTAACAAGCATGCATTGGCCAGAAACAAAGGAGAAAGACACTTTATACCTTCTGAATTTTATATAGTTTGATACATTTATACATTAAAAATGTATTTTGAAGTTTTTGAAATTATCCTACTCCCTCATCAGAAATGACAAAAGCAGCAAAAAATGGCAAAATTTTTTGCTGTTTCTGATGATTAAAGAAGATAATCTCAAAACGCTCAAAATGCATTTTAATAATCTACAATGTGTTTTTTGTCTTTTTGTTTTTGACTGTTCTTCTCTTTTGTGATGATATTTTAGATATCCTTGCTCATTGTGTATTACTCACTCATATATCCATATACTTGTCCTATGCCAATGTCCTGTGGGGAAATACATATATAACTCACCGTCAACCTCTTACGATCCTGCAAAAAATGAGTTATTCGTGGCATCTCCTTTCCCATAAGACTGAATACACTGATCCTCTTTTCTTGTCTCAAATTTGTTTAAAACTCTCTAATCTGAGCATATACTTAAACCTCATTTTCGCCCATAAATTTATATACCTTCCCACTTGTTTGTCAACCAAAATGCGATCTTTGTTCAGAAGACAATCCTCTGTTTACACTTACTCAACTCAAATCAGATACTCTTTGTTTTTCATCTACATCATATTTATATGTAAATTGTCAATTATAAGAATTTGTAATAGAATAGGCCTAGTCCAACAGGACTTTACCTCCGCCTTTCCAAATATTTATCATTTGACATTGTATATTGAATAATTTGGTGAAAAAATGAAATGAAATTTTAAGGTCCCTAGTTGTACGCGCGAAGAGAAATTCACAATCTGAATGCTATATTCACGTGTTCGCTAATACGGTATACTAATAATACGAAGCGGAATACAAATCTCTAGGCGGCCCTGTTGGAAAGATGTATATGTTACTTTGATCGAATTGCAGGTGAATAAGTATAAAATGGGATTTTTTTGTGCAACAAAATCGGGAAATGTTTGGTAAACTTTGTGTAGTTTGAATACTTGATATGTGGACGTTGTAAATACGATGTCGTGAGGAAAATAGATGCAGCCGTTTATTTGGAAAATGCGTTTGGAGTGGAGAGATGCTCTAGTGACTTGGGCATTTTGTTTCAGAGGTAATATAATGAGGTAGGGACAAATTTTTATTATTTTAATAAAATCAGTTTCTTTACTTTTTTTCATTTCTCTCGATTGTGTGTCTGTCGAAAACATAATAAACACGCAAAATGGTAAATTTTCTATAACATATTGTATTTACTATCCAACACATACAAGCCAGGTGACGGTGGTTTAGGCCACCACAATACAATATCGTCTATTGACACAGCTGTTTCTTCCTATCAATAATGTCTTATTCTAACGTAATGAAACCTTTTACGTAAACATTATTAACACAAGAATAATTTATTAAGTTTGTGAAAATCGGTTTTCCTTTTTTATAACTTTTTAGAACGTTTAGTCTTAATTAATTTAACGTGCACATATATGTAGATGAAACTACTAAGCTTTATAACTTATGCTGTCCTAATATTTTAAAACTCTAATATATATATCACCCCGGCATGTGGACAGAACTGTATAGATTGGCCTTACTTTGGGCCTGTTGGATATTTAAATAAAAACAATACAATGTTTTAAGGGGGCAGGGGGGGACACGTGTCCGTCGGATAGAAAAGTGATTGATTGATATGATTGTTTTTTGGCATCTCAAAACGTAGCTTCGCTTCGTTCAAGTATAACCCAACTAGCTCCTTAACAACGTTGTACTGCGATTGGTGTTATTCTTTTGAGAAATCTTTGCACAACCTCTGAACCAAAATTCATTTCAATCAAATCAGTACAATCAATA
>JAVFBZ010053405.1:0-10154 GCA_032466195.1 Katharina tunicata
AGTGCCACCTGTGGCGAATCACGATGGAGCTAGGGTGTTTGAAACAAAGATCACGAGCACCTCAAATCTGTTCATACTTGAAAATTCACGTCAGTTTGGTGGAGACACTTCCTTAGCCAGAGGGCCCATTGTTGTTTGAATTTGTAAGCTCATCGCTTTAACGATGATCTCGTGATCACCCATACTAGGAACATCCTCAAGATCAAATAATAAAAACTCACCTGATATTAATGATGTAGTTGATATAGGTAAAACTGATATATCAGAAAGGTCTTCGCTCAGTTCTGTCACACTGGAGGAGCCAGATTCAGAATTTTCCAGGGCTGCTATGGTAGAAAGAGTAGTTTTCTGGTCCTCATTCATGTCCTTCCACATCTGTGAGATGGCCTCAGAAAATGTGGGGTTGCCTATTTCCTCCCCATTAAGGTGATTTTCTAAAGCTCCAGTCATTTGGCGATAGAAATAGTAGTACCTACAACAAACCATACAATCATTTATTAATTTGAGTGCACACTGCTGTCAAATGAATTTATAAACAAAATTATCAACAGTAATATTGGCAACTATACACACATGATACAATATACGTCAAGTACTTGTTGCTCATCCCAGACACTTATTTACACAACCCCTACAGCACTCTACGCAAGATGGAGGTGTTTGCATATACACCATTTTTTTAATTTATTTAAATTGATTGAATTCAACCAAACAGGTCACAAGGGCCCACTTAAGGGCAGATAACAAAGAATAAACAGGTACACAGAAAGGCATAAAGCACATTGTTTTATTGCAGACATTATAAATTTACAGAAAGATATGCAACATAACAATAATTTGACAATAAAAATTTAAAATGTATCACAGTCAGTCCTAACATAGATCCTATATACATTAAAATACAAATAAACACACAAAACTTGACAACAATCTTAAATTACATACGAAATTAAAAAAAACAACATTTACATGCATTACATTTATTCATTAGAAAAATTGATCATAAAAATATTTTTAGATACTTTTCAAAATACCATGGACTGACTTGCTTACACATGCCTTACTTAGCTTTGTGGTATCATTCAAACACATTCCAGGGAAGAGCCCAGGCAGCCTCAGAGGAAGCTAAACAGGTTTTGTCAGTGTACTAAATGGTGGTTCCCTTCAACCAATAGACTGGCATTCCATCATATGAGTGAATTAACCTTTACTTAAGTATGTTGTAAAATCAGCAAGCACATACAGAAACGGTGCGCTGCTATATTTCGGAATTCAAAGTGAGGAGATCTTTTTCCTTTAATACCAACTACGTCTTCATCTTTAATCATAATGTCTGCCCATGTGACCTGTGACTCAAACTGACACCGAATCTCTCACATAACCTCACTAAAAGTTCAACATGAATTTTGACGGATTCTTTTCTCCATCTACTAAATATATGTAACAAGACTTGATAATCATTAGATTGTTTATATATTTTGATTGGCGTTTTACGTCGTACTTAAGGCTATTTCACTCATATCGCGCAAGCCAGTCTAATGGGTGAAGGAAACTACCCTTAACGACACTGGCAACACACAAGACACTATACTGTATATTTGCAGGACAAAAAACAGGACATCATGACAAATCGCCTTTCTTATGCCCCTTGGCTCAGAGAGCACCAAGGCATAGGAATGTCCCACCTAACGAACTGTGATTAACATTAGAAAAAAATGCTGCTAGACTTAATAAAAAATCTGGTAATTATTAACATTGTGAATTTATTATTACCCGTCAAAGTCTGAAGCTTCCTTTCTGTCAGGTATTGTAATTAGACTGATTGGGACCTGCTGATAGTCACACCCCTTCCTACTCTCGTCACTGCTCGCTAGTAGGTCTATCTGTTCTGTCACAGAAGGCTTTACTGGGTCAGCCAGATCCAGCTGTTCTGGAAGAAATAATCTCCCAGGAACCTCAATGAGATCCTCTCTGTATGGAACCATAGTATCCTGAGCACCCAGGTTCATATATTCAGCTGCAGCACTTGGGTCATCGATATGTACGCCTTTTGAATCATTAGCCATTTCCTGAAAACCATCAGTGTGGGAAAACAATTGACATTTAGAATCTGGGAATATTTGAATTGTGTCAAATTTAGAAGGAACATGGCTTTTTGGAGTGGAAGTTGCTGATTTTGAAAAGTCTGATTCTGTCTTAAATACGACTGTTTCATGTTCAGGTATATCCGGTACAACACAGTCTTTCCCTCCCTCAAGTTTGACTGGTACAAAACTGTTCTGTCCGATTGTGTTTTGTTGATGGTTGTCTGGGACCACACTGTCTGCCTGTTGTTGGGGTGTGTCAGGCAGCCAGGGGTTATCAAAGGATATCTCTCCCCCTGCATAGCCAAGAGACAGCATACTCCGCTCTGGCACCAGTGCTTCATCATACAGTCTACATAACAACAAAAACTTGTGACAATCACATGGTCAATCAAAGAAGTCTAAATTACAGAAATTCAGTATTCTGTGTCACTGTTATGAGTTGTAGAAATCTTTCTCAAGAAGTCAATGTTAGAGACCTTCCGTTAGTGTAGTTTAAAAATAACAACAAAATTGAAAACAAAGATTCTGCAAGCATATTTAAATCAGGATGTGTCAACTTTTTGTCACATCTGATCTGTGCCTATGTACCGATTAAACTCCAAGTAAAGGATAATTAGGCCTGCCCCTTACACCATTCAACTGGTGACTCGTTACATTCACTGCATGGGATGAAAAGATTTTATCTGTTTTTGTCAAGAGTAATAAAACTGGTTCGTTCAAACATTTTATTTTACTTATGATTCAGAAAATCAGCGTTTATATTTTGAAACAAATTATCACACATGATAAGGTTTTGAAATAATGAGAAAATTATGCATAAAATGTTTATTGGCAGGGAGTTTATTGTAAATGAAATATAAGCACTTTCCTAGTACAAAAGTACTATGAATTTTAACTACAACTAGAAAAGAAGAAGATAATAGATTGCTTGAATGCTATGGTCCAAACAAAATATGTCCGACAACAGACAGCTACGTTTGGTAGAAATTTGCATACATTAGGGGAAAAAGTTTGTGTGTGTAAGTGTCAAAGTGGTATGCTACATAGTAACTGAGCTATGGTCCGGACAAAATGTTGGACGCACAGACGCATGCACGGATAGACGAACATACCGCCGGACGGAAAAAGCAATCGCAATATCCCCCCCTATATATATATATAGGAAAGGGGGGGGGGGACATAATAATTCCGACACCTCTTTAAACAAAATCAAATTTAAAAAAATAATTTGCTGACCTTTCCAGTTGCTTACAGCATTTAGGTCGGTTCCCAAGTCTGGTGATTTTTGCAGGAGTAACTTCACGGGAGGTGATGCTGACTCGCTTCTCACCTTTCTTTGGTCTACAAACAAAACAAAAAACACTGCAGGTACTATAGATTGACTGAATGGTTTCGGTTATATGCTGTACTTACATGGCTTAAGGTTATATCACTCATCCAGTGGCGTGCCAGCCCAATGGGTGAAGGAAACTATCCTGAACTACACTGGCAACAGACAAAGACACCACAAGACAAGAGGAGTGTTTCTTAAAACTTAGCTCTCAATTTTTTCAACGTAAATGACGTAACCTTATGGAAGTTTAACATGGGATGACGCCATTTACGATCGAACAAATTTGCCCAAGAAGTTTTATGAAACGAGACCCAGGACTAAAGACAGGACGCCATTCACAATAAACTTGATTACTGCTGCCCAAAAGCTCGGAGAGCACATAAATCTATCATCACCTTCTGCACCCCCTGCAAGTATTAAATTTAATTCCAATAACAGCAATTTTATATTGTATTGGCTCAAATCAAGTGACTCATTGATTAACCGGTCTTTAATCGGTAGTATATTCTGTGATAATCAGTGCTATATTCTGTGATAATCAGAGCTATATTCGGTGATAATCAGTGCTCAGTATATTCTGTGATAATCAGTTCTATATTCTGTGATAATCAGTGCTATATTCTGTGATAATCAGAGCTATATTCTGTGATAATCAGTGCTATATTCTGTGATAATCAGTGCTATATTCTGTGATAATCAGTGCTATATTATGTGTTAATCAGTGCTATATTCTGTGATAATCAGAGATATATTGTGTGATAATCAGAGCTCAGCTATATTCTGTGATAATCAGTGCTATATTCTGTGATAATCAGATATATAGTTTGCGATCCAGAAATAAGCTTGCTGGTGTTTTCCAACAGTATCCAATAATCTATTTCACATGCATCCAAGCTTGATGCATGTTTAAAAAAAAAACAGCAGCTAAATAAACAATTTTGACAGAAAATAATGCAAATAAACCTGTCATGCTGAGTGCCCACAACCATTTAATTAATGAGCCAAATTAACATGGTAGTGAAATGTACGTGCAGGTGTGATTCACTTCAATGGCATGTTTATATGAATAGAACACCAATTTGTTTTCCAACTGACCAAATAAGAACACTAAATATACGTCATATATATATGTAATTTTATATTGTCGACATTAAACAATCTCAAAATAAAGGGAGATTAATCATACCTGTCCTGGAGTTCCATTTCTGAGGGACGACATGATATTATCTCCCCTTTCTGTTCTTGACAAGGGGTCTGTAAGACTTTCTTTGAGGCTTGTCCATATTTCTTCCTCTCTCTGGAAGTATCAACAGTTTGTTTGTTTGTGGTTTTATGTTAAGTTTTTCTTAAGGTTATTTTACTTGTATGACGGTTGCCAGCCTAATTGGCGAAGGAAACCACCCTCAACATTATGGGCAACAGACAAGGACCCCACTACAATAAACATGACACCACAACAAATCAACTTTATGATGCCCCCTTGCTTAGAGAGCACCAGGGCACAGGAGACTCCTGCCCAACCACCTGCTCAACAGTTTACCAAACACAGATATATAAGGAGGGAATTTAAGAATACTTACAATTATATTCCTAAATGACATGACATACAAACTTTAAGTTCATCTTTCCTCAACTTTCAACTCCCGACTCGTTAATGATACATATTCTAACTAACTGAAATTTTTCTGTCCTTTAATTACATGTGAACAATGCCTCCAATTTCCCACTCAACATTAATACATAGTTTAATTAAAGCACAGGTGTCTGTTATTAAAAAATCTATGCAGACGGATAGACATCTGTTCAATTAGGTTAATCCTTCAACTCATCTCTTAAATTATTTCTATCCAAATTTCAGAATGTATTTCTCGATGAGCAAAGCCATTTGAGGCTGCCATACTAGAGGATTAGAGACTCATACAGCGCTTAAAAAGTATTTGTAACTACCAGTAGTCTCGTAATGTGAATTTCATGCACTTAACATCCGGAGTTAAATTAAAATAAACTAGAGGGATGCCCTTAATACAAAGCCTACTAATAATTATAAATCTTTGACCAATTGAACAGGGGCTTCACGTTAATGATGGATAACCACATAGACAACATTTATCTGAGGATCAATAATCTGACTAAAAATGCTGTGAAAGCCAACTGACTTTAAAGGGAGATAACTGACCTGAGCTGAAGTTCTCTCAGCCACTCCACCTCATCCCCGAGCTCCATAGAGTCAATAGACTCTGTACACAATAAGCTTCCACTGTCATCTCTCTCATTGCCTTCAAGTTCGTACTCCTCGGATTTCAGGTCAGGGGTACAAGGTACTTCAACGGAGTCATCACCACTTGTCTGAAAATTTAACGTTGAAGAGATGGCGGGAAGTAAATTTACACTCTTTTCTTCTCACTTAAGTCATAATTTGACGATTAATAAATTATTGTAAATGGATAAAATTTTCTTTAGTTGATTTGCTGTCAAATCTCACTCTGATAATGAATGGAGCCCGCTAGATTATCTTGTTCTAAAGTAATTTACATGCTGCGTAAGAGACACATTTTCAAGCTTTAAATTACTCAAATTACAATATTATTATTGATGAGAACCAATATTCTTCTTCCTCTATATTTCATTTTGTATAATTCTATAGCAGCGATGACACAGAAGTTGAGATAACAGGCAACAATATGGTGTTCCCCAATAGAGATATTGGCACATGCAGTTTTGCCAAAACTTCTTTGTAGAACTCTCACTGCCCCAGCATTATTCTTGTGTTCTTTCTTGAATATTTCATCGAATATTTTCCAGGTGCAGTGAAGTGGACTTAGCAGTCCCAGACAACCTATCCATGGCATGGCCCTGGCAGCCCAAATTTAAAATATGAAAAACTTCATAGAGAACATACCTGTAGAGGAAAGCTTGCTTCCTTATTGAATGATGTGACTGGAGAACATGGTACAGATTTTAACTCGGATGACACCCTAGTTGGAGTACCACAGTCAAACGGCAGCTACATGAAAGCAGTAGTCAAAGGACAATATACAAATTTAATAATACATGATAAACTACAGTTAGCCTAGTATGTTTCAAGATAACTAATTAGGTGAATATTTTGTCAAACATACTACATAAAATGTCTATAAAAATTCTCAAAACTAAATAAGATTGCAATCAAGCATTTGCATAATAAATACAAAATAAATATAAGAGCTACATATTTGCTACTCCTGTTACACGTCTTCAATGTCTAAGACTCGATTCAAATCAAATCTTTAATTAAAGTTGGGTAAGACAAAAATCAGCAAGTATTGTACACTGGATGGAGGGAAAACACTTATACTATGTCAATGACACAAGATTCATCACAGTTCAATTACACTGTAAAAACAGACACTATATGCAATCTTCTCTGAGACAAACCTTTGAGACATCTACCTGTGTCCCACAGAGTGATACTGACATGAAAATGAACAAGCCAGATAAGAGTTAAGTTTCTTACCTTCCGGGTGACTTTAGAAGGTGTCAGGAAGGCAGGGTGGTGCTGTATGGAGGAGAGTGTGGATGACCACCACGGGCTCCTTGCTGAGTTAATCTCACCAGGCTGGGATGGACTGCGCCCTATTAGGTCTCCCGGCTGTGACAGACTTTTCCCCAGATCACATGTCCGTGGAGACTTACTGGGGGTGAGCTGAGGCACATAGACTTCATGAGCGACATCCTCCATGGATTCCGCCAGACTCGGGGTATGCGCAAGAAGGAACGAGAGGCGAGGATTTTCATGTTCACTTGACCCTGATATTCTGGTATCAGGATGTAACGGGGAGCAGGGAGGAAAATTCTCCTTCCTCTCTGAATTTGTAACCGAAGTAGATGTGGAGAAACAGGTGTGCAGATGTGATAAGAGGGGCAATCGGGATCCACCTGATGCCAAGTGACTACCCTCGATTGTTGATTCACTCTTTGGGTCGGTGGTCTTCAAGCATAATGTCTGTCCACTGAGGTAGTAATATTGGTCCCCCTGGAATAACCTACAGACGATTCTGTCTGCATTCCCCGGGGAGGATGGATCCTTTATGTTCCTTACGAGGCGTCCGGTTTCGTCAACCACCTGACTTCCCAGAATTCTTGGCTGTAGACGACGTGGTTTTGGACTTAAGAAGAAAAAAATAGATATATTTTTGTCAAGAGTTATCACACTGGCACAGGGATATTATATAAATATAACAGATATCATCAAGAATTGATCTTTTTCTTTTATTTCTTTTCATTTCCAACTTCACATACAAAAATATATTCAATACATAAGGACACACCAATTTAATCAGTTGGATTACGGGCCCCCCCCCATCTGCTTTTTTTCAAAATCACAATAAAAATAAAAATTTGAAACAGATTGTTGTTGTTATTGTACGTATAGTTGTCTCCTCTTACGTGTTAATGGATGGCTTTTCTGCCATAATATGATTTTTTTTTAAATCTCTTCATGTAGCTGAAGAAAAAGATTTGTTTGATCTGGCACATACATGTAATACGTAGCTTTGTTATACATGTGTATGCATTTATTAATTACTCTCATTTTAATTCATATAAACAGCCTACTTTATAGTTTTTTGTCTTTCATTTTGATTAAACTATATTGAAATGTTTAATAAAAATTGATATAGAAAACAGTTCTCAGATTTTCTTGCTTTCCTTTGTTTTGTTTTTTTAAATAAATGTGATTTTATTTGTATTTTTATTCCTCTCTCCTCTGCTTTTTTCATCAAATCTGTAGCTAATCCAGCTTATAAATTTGGTGTGACCTAAGATCTAGTGTATGTGTCCCTGTGTTAGTGCTTCCCATAGAGAAATATCTACAGCCTTTACTTAGATGAAAATTTGAGGTCCTTTGCCTCTGTAGCTCAGTTGGTAAAAGCTGGCCCTGGTTTTGAGGGGCCAGAGTCCCTGGTTCAAGGCAAGCAAAATTTACAAATAATTTTTTTACCAACGTTATGGGAATAGGTTATTCCATTAAAAGAAAGTGATGTATTTGTTTGTTTGATTGGCTTTTTATGTCGTATTTTGCTCAAATGACAGTGCAAGTCCAGTGGGTCAGGTAAACTACCATTGGCAACACACAAGACGCCCTAGGACATTAAACAGGACACCACAACAAATTGCCTCCCTGACGCCCCACAGCTAAGAGAGCATCAGTGAACTAGAAGCTCCCGCCCAACAACCGGGACCAACAAAGGTGATATGAACTTAGATAGCAGATTTACAAAACATTGAAAGAGAAATTATACTAACCCAAAAGTGAAGGAACATGTTGTCTTGCTTTGTTTTTATCAATTTCATATTTATTAGCTATGAGTATGTAATCTATCTATGTTAATGTTTTGTCATTGAGAAATAGGGTAAAATCCATGTCCACATAAGTAATAATTATTAATTGCAATGCTTGATTGACATGGTTCAGAATTTGTATAACACAACTTGTGCAAATGAGAACAAAATTTGACTTTCGCAAGCACCTGTTCATGGGTGTACTGTACATTGTGCACAAGTAATTTTACAGAGGATAAATCTTATAAAATGGGACAAGAGGGGTTAAAAGCCTGTAGTTCCAGTGATAAGTCTAGTATAATATTACACAAGTATAGTAATTCAGAACACAGATAACTTCATATTTTGCTTGACGTTTAAACACTTCATTTTATCATCATCAGGACTACTGATGATGACAAAATAAATGTATTAAATAAAATATGAAGTTCTGTGTGTGGGAAAGAACACTACTTGTGTATGAGGGGTTGCACCTGTACTATTTCCTGCACTGCAATGGTTTCTGCATGCTCTGAATAAAGAAAATCTCTCCAATAATATTGAAAACGAAAATGAAACAATAAACTACAGGTACACAGTATAACCATCGGCATGTATAACCACGGCACACAAAATATATTATATTTCATATTATCCTAAATAAAAATTATTTACTGAGCATTTGAAGGGAATTTTTGAATTTTGTTACACAAAAATCCCCCTGTAATGTTTAAGTGGAGAACTCACATTTGTGCCAATGGAATCTGAGTTTTCTTTACAAAAATATCCTTAACTTCTTGGAAAGTGTGAGGTGAATTTTTGGCTGGATGTATCATTCCATGGTTGACCAATTTCTCTGAAATACAGACAAAAAAATAATAACAAGAAGTTAACTTGAAGCCTCAAAAAATCACATTAAAACATTTGTGGCTATTATTGATTTTAAAATTTAAAAAGGTGACGACAATGTTTATATATTTCTATAATAAATACTTCCCTTAAAGCCATTCATAGTCTGTGTTTACAATAGCCCAACCAACACTTAAAACATTGGTGTCAAAAATATATATATATTATAGATCAATTTTTTTTCCCCCTGATTAAATGTCTGTTAATGATCAATTTAGAACTAAGTTTTAGTTCATTGTTTGTTTGTTTGTTTGATTAGGGTTTTACGCCGTACTCAAGGTTATTTCCCTTATATGATAGCCACAAGCCCTATTGGTGAAGGAAACCACCGTAAATGACACTGGCAACATGAAAATGTCTGCGAAGTTAGTTCCCAGTTCCCGGTTCCGGATTCACATGTGAAGTTAGCTCCCAGTTCCCGGTTCGATGTTCAAAAGTGAATAAGGAACCGGGAACTGGGAGCTAACTTCACAAACATGCTTGGAAAAACTGGGTCTGGACATCTTATTTATGAAGATAGACACACC
>JAVFBZ010053416.1:0-10154 GCA_032466195.1 Katharina tunicata
AATGCCTGAGTCAATAAAACCTTCTAATTGGTTAGTGAAAAAGTTATCTATTAGAGTGGCTGAATAAGATGTCACTCCGCGTGACAGACCACCAGGTGAAAGAAACCACCCTTAATAACTCACGCAATAGACAAGAACGCCACAAGACAAGGGCAGGCTCAAAACAGGACATCACAACAAATCGTCTCCCTGATGCCCCTTAGTTCAGAGAGCCCCAGGACACAGGACGCAATGTTCGACCTACTGAAATAGATCAGCGCCGTGAAAATATAACACGAAACATATCAGTGGTCATGTGTAATTTATGTACAGTAACTTGCAAATCATATTTTCTGCTGGTGGCAGTTCTTATGATAAGAACAACAGATATCATACATTTTGTAGCTCTTGGCCGTTGGTCTGTGGGTGCTATAAATCTGAAACGGGAGTGTTTAAATAAATCTGGCCAGCTTATTAGTGTTATATGAAAACATAGCAGCCCGCTCAAGACATATATATGCTGTGTATTCATACAGTCCGACATTTAACATCCATCGTCCATCAAGTGTTAAAAAGTGTTATCAGTAGAGTAGAAAATACGTAATAAATCAACGCCTTTACAGTTTTAAACTTCATATATTGGCGCAAAGTTTCAATGTCTATCCTGACATCGTTAGACAATTAAATTGTGTGCCAATGAAGAAGTACGAATCCACAAAGTCTTGTTTCATTTTTTACGATTATATCAACTTCTAGACCTTAAAACAAGGCACAAAAGATTTAACAAATAATTTCGTTATTGGCAGAAAAAACAACTGTATAGATGGGACTCAATTCAAATTTGAGCAGACAACAGTCATCGTGATTTACAAAATTTACAAAACTCTATAGCTCAAGTTATATACTGGCCTATTTGATCACAATCTTCGTCATTTCTCATTCTTTCTTTTATCACGTAGAGTGTTGAGAGGTTAACGAAGTTTGTGAATAAATAACCCGCTGAGGAGAGGTATGAAGCCGTCAACACGCACAATTACATTTTGTGCATAGAACTTTTAAAAAAAAATATAACGAGAGTTATTGACAAGGTAACACCGCTGATCTGGAAATCATTTTTCTTCAGAGTTATCGTCTTCTCAACCACGAACAGAAGTATTAAACCTTCGGGTGGCTTTCATTTCTATATAAAATAGAACAAAATTATAACAAACGAATGAATCCTAAAATTCCGGAAAACAATTGGCAGTTTAAAGACTAACTTAGAGGATTGCTGCTTTAAACAATCTTTCTCTGCAACAACTGCCTTCTCACGTGTGCAGTTGACAGGTAACTAGACTACATGTATGATCCAAACCAAATGAAAAGTTAAAATACATCATTGTATACCCAGACAAAGGCTGGAGGGGTAGATCATTCCATACAGCAGCTCTCAAAACTTAAGTCTGTTGAGTCCAATTTAAACTGGGGAATAACTTTTATTCATCTGTTATTCTTTTAAATTGGTTCTTCTTCCTCTGTTTAATGTTTTCAACGTTAACTTTTGAAATGTCTTGGCTTGATTAGTTTGGAATCACTGCTCACTGGTTTGTTAATGTGTGTGTCTATTATATCGAACTTGTGCAATTCATACGGTATTGTAGAGTTTCTATAATAACTCCCATATGTAATGACAATGATCACAAAGTGCATTTTATCTTATACCTAACGTTACTGCTGTGTTAACTGTGGTGTCCCTTGTTTCAATTTGGGCGCCATTAGGCCCTGTGATAGTAGTCTGTGGTTAATAAATGGACATTATTTACAGTTAGGTTATGAGCAGGTGTGGTACCAATAGGTACCAATACTGGTTATTTTTTGTAATTTGTGGGATACTAGTAGAGTCTTAAGTTTGCCGCTATCTAACCTTTTAGTAAAGGTCATACGTCAAATTCGTTGTCATGCATTCATATGTATGTACTAAATATGATATATTTTTATTTCTAAGCATAATATAATAAGATATAAGTCAAGTTAGCTCAATGTTAAGTTACCGGTGCGAATAATACATTTGTATTGAATACACCATCAAAATCATTAGTAAAATATTGAATGTTTTGACCAGTGGGTCAGTTAATTATTACTGGGGGAAACAAATTGAACTGTATGAATAATTCATGCTTCCTTAGCACACCTCGTTTGCCACATTCCTCAGAAATCATACTGAACAACGTGTATAATAGTGGGAGTTTTACGACACTCAGAGATAACAGCCTGTTTTATTGAAATGTTCATGTTTTTTATTTCTTCTATTTCATGTGAGAAGTGAAGCAAAGGCATCTCGAAAGGCGCCGTTTGAGCAATGAAGACAAGGCAAGAAGTGTGGGGAGGTGCTACGCAAAAACAGGTTGCACGAACTTTAAATGTTTCACAGAGCGAGATATCCCTTAAATGGAGCCGCTCTCAAAATACTGGAAGTGTGGCACGGCTGAGGTCGGGATAGGGCAGCTTTGGCCGATGAGGGTCGGTCTTTGATCCTTCAGGCAAGACGTAATCCGATTCCAAAAAAATGCAACGCAGCTTCGAAATCATCGGCAGAATGCTTGTGGTGTACATATTTCTACTCATAATGCGCGTCGTCGTCTCCATGAGTCTTGATTGTGGTCACGTAGACCAGTCCTGTGAAATCATCCACAAAAGCGTTTGCAGTAGGTCACAGGTCATGTCAATTGGATCCTGGATGAATGGAGACCAGCACTCGTCACTAACGAGTATCGTTTCTGTTTGGAACATAACCACAGGACAGAAAGGAGATAGAATGAGTCAATCCAGAAACAACATGTCGCTAATCATTACAGATATGGTGGGGGTTCAGCGACGGTCTGGTTGGCATATCCATGGCTGGAAGAACACCTCTCTGGGTAATTAGGCATGGAATGCTGACAGCAACTCGTTACAGGAAAGCGATCTTCCATCCCATTGTGAGAACATTTGATGGGCCCCAGTTTATTCAAGAAGAAGCATGCTCGTCCAATTCGGGCAAGGGTATTCGGAAGATTACCTGGAACGAGAAACAATTGTGAGACTGGAATGGCCGATTTACCGATTTTTGCAATTGGATACATGTTGAAGCATCTTCCTTAACTAGATATTCGTCGGCAAGAGTCGTCGCTGTCAGAACGTATTAGTGTATTGAGTTTTCAGCATTCTCCCAGCATCAACTTTAATTGATGTTGAAAGTTGGATAAAACAACTGGGGGATTTCATCACAAATGATCAAAATACAGTTTCTTTCACTTTTAATACCTGTCAGGGCATGATGTTATCGCTTATGACACAAGCAGACGGCATTTGTTTCAGCCAAACTTTATAAGTCCGGGGCGTGACATGTTGGGCAGTATATATAAATGTGTGTGAAATTGGGTACAGTTTTTTAAAACACATAAAAAGATTACATGCCGTCATAAAGCTTAATAGGTGTAGATTGTAACAGTAACCTGATGGATTATTCACAAAATTGTAGATGGGGTATAATTTAAACAAAGCATTGAAGTCCTGAATTAAAATAATACTGAGACGAACCATCTGTACGGTAAGACGAATGGGACAGATGAACCCTTCTGCCAAAAGATGTCGCTAGGTAATTTTATCCTCTCTGATTTATTCTAGATCATGCCTTTCATTTTCACGATATTTGGTTAAAGAGTAGACAAGATCAGAGTGGTCATTGATTCATACGTGGTGACCTAAGAAAGAAAGTTTCTTTCTTGTTTCTATTGACACTTAAATTAATCCATTCAAGAGTGCACATACACAAACTGGTTCGATGTATTTAGCTTAATCTTGTTCTCTTAACACTCTTAGCAAATGTTCCTGGCAAACTATTCAATAATTAATCAATAAAATAATATTAACAAAAAATATATATTAATCATACACGCTCAGTCTAATGGAAAGCTTGTCAATATTCTTGCTTGACTTATAATAGTGTTTCAAAGCTGAATTACCTGGATAGGTGAATCAATTCCAGTAATTAGAAACGAATATTATTTAACATGAATTATTCAAAGATACCTTCATTTTCAAATCAGTCAAGTATTATTCCTTTGTTCTGTTCCCCTTACTTCTGTTCATCTTGAAAAAACTGCTTCAATAGATTTGACTCGCCAATTTTTGTCTGGAAGGTATTGTTAAGTTCTGAATTTAATCAAAGTTGCTGCAACTAATATTGTCAAGTTCCCAGAGGAAATCAGCAGCATTGTCAGATAGTGGATGCCGACCAGTTTGTTCTGTTCAGTGGGTGTTTGTCTTACACCGGATCAAATGTACCTGACCCCACTTTACAATAATTTCTAGGATATGTAGAGAACACAAAAGATTTGTCACAATGCGCTGATGGATAAACAAAAAACATTTTGATGTTTTAAGGAGGTGTCGTCTTCATTCAAAGCTTAATGATTGATTGGTTGATTGATAAAGACGACCTTTCTGTGCTGCAGTGGACAGACAAAGAATCTTGAAATCCTTAATATCCCCCTGTTCATCTGGATTGACCTGTAACTAATTTTGATCGATCTATATTTCATCTAGAGCCATTTATAGTTCATCTTGGTCGTTCAATGTCAAATACATATAGTTATGAGATTCATTTAGCTATCAGCCCATTTCCCACACGAAGGACCACGTAGTTAAGTAAACAGAAGTTCGTTAAGTGTACTATTCCATGTGGTGTAGTTCTCCGTTATTTATAGTTATATACGTGTTTCATCTGCTGTTTGGGACATATATATTATCTCTACTGGATCACTGAGAATTCACTTGGAATGGGTGTTGAACGACACGTTAGCCGCAGCTGTTTATTGTTTATTTTCAGATGTTGGTTTAGGAAATCTTTATAGTACATGCAAATTGTTGTACATTTCGGAGCATTGTAAGACAAGGTCATAAGCGTGTCTCCCGTTTCATTCAGAAAAATAAACAGTGATTACTTAAGAAAAAATACAAACATATTTGGGGTAGGAAATTTCAGTTAGAGACAATATTCAGACACACACAATGATATAGAATTGGAATTAAGTTGTATTACTGATTTTGTTAATAAATTTACTAGTTTTTGTATAGTTTTGTGGTGATGGGAAACAAGTAAATGCGGTACACAGAAATCCGGAAAGACGAGATTGGCTTAATCACCTTGAAAAGCGCACAGAGTTTCTAATGTACTCTGAAAGCAGTAATTGAATTGTAATGTTGTCACTGGGACATAAATCAGGATCACCAAATAGCAAAAGCTGGATGGGTGCACTGAAAATATTTTCAAAGAACTGCGATAAACCGTGAATGAAGTAAACTCGTGCACCTCTGTACAGTTTGAATTGAAATACATGTAGGTAATGTGAAACGTCCACGTTTGCATGACCGCAAGTGTCAGATATATAGGCCTAGTTGGTAAATCGGTCAGCATGGAGATTACTAAATCCATTTCTCATCTTAGAACCAAAAAGGTGACTTTGTAGACGCCAAAAAAATAAGTGTTTATATTTTGTTTGAACTCATGTAAGATGTTACCAACCCATATACAGTTCTAGCGAGTGTTTGAAATCGCGAACCCAGAGGCGAGGGCCGAGGGGAATCAGTGGGCCGGAGTGTACACTCTAGTAGTGTGACCTTTAGACCACTCCGCCAAGGATTAGCTCAGACACTTTTGAGGCTATCTTTTTTACTTTATTTCTGAGGCTGCCGTTTAGAGGATACAAATTGTTTCTCCCATTAGAATGAATCTTGTTTTGCCAAAAATCAATCGGTTATCTAAAATATCTTAAAAACTAATAATATTTCGCATTGTCGAATTTTTTGGGATTCACATGAATTAATTTGATCGCGCTGTTTAGTGCCTTTTCTGCGTGTTGTATTAGGCTTAGGTCAGCGTAGGACAGACTTTCCAAAACGAAACGAAATCCATACATTATTGTGGTAAGCATTGAACACGGTACATAATCTTTTGTGCTTATTATATATCTACCAACTTTTAATTCTAGTTCACTACAACTAACTCCCTATAACTGATTCTTGGTGATAAGTGTTCGAGACGGAAATGGTAAATTTTTTGTAAGATACAATTCTTCTGAAAGTGAAATAAATCTTAAGTTTTTATTTTGTCCGAGCAGTCGGCGAAATTTCAGTCTCTCTTCAGCGCCAAACGACACAGTCAATACAGTTGACATATTGGTAAGGGGCCTCTAAAAGTCGACGGTTAACGACGGATTTGGGGTATTTATAAAATATTTGATGATGATAGAACATTACATCAAGATTACACTTTCTAATCGAGTTTTAAATCGTTAATGTTCATCAGAATAAATTACAATATGACATGAGTTTTTTTTATAATACGACTGCCCAAGTTTGTTTACAATACGACTGATGAGTTTTATTAATATGGCTTATGAGTTTGCCTGAGTTTGTTTATAATATGGCTTATGGGTTAATGCACAATATGACTACCTGAGTTTGTTTATAATATGGCTTATGGGTTTATGCACAATATGACTACCTGAGTTTGTTTATAATGTGACTTATGAGTTTAGTAAAAAAAATGTTTATGTGAAACTGCGCTATGAGGGAGAGAGGAAGGACAAACGCACGTATACGATTAGCATGCAAAGGGGAACAACTTTGTTACATTTTACATTGCCTTGAGAAAATATGATATTCCTTAGCCGCTATGTTGTTTACCGCTTTGATTTAAATTTTTGGTGTCTATGGCAGTCAAATGTTAGGAAAACCGCTAATCTCCATTTATCACACTATCATTAAACTATTTTACTGCTCGAATTCGGCGCCAAAAATAATTAACGGCAGCAAAAACAGTTTAGACACTGTGTCCACGGTTTAGCCAATAGTCTTTTGGGAAGTCTTCAATTATCATCTCGTGACAATGTTCGATCGGCAACACCACGTGTTTTTTCAAAAGGTCTGATTTTAAATTCAGCATTGATTGGTCATTTATCATTGGTTGCCAGGAAGGATTTTAACAAAAAAGATATATTTCCCGTTTGTTGCCAAGGAAAACCTACATGGTTACATTATTCACTGCAGAATTCCCTTCAAATCTCACCAATCTTGTTAACAAATCACTTTCAGAGTCACTGGCCGTGTGGGATGTTTTGTGCGTTTTTCAAAAGTTCCTTACAGTTCGATAACTTTTAATATCTACAGTGACCTGTGTGGCAGCAAGTATAATCAATGGATAATTTAATTTTAACTTTTTTAATTCTGACCTTCTGGTGATGACATTTGTTTAATCACCTTCACTAAGACGGAGTTTGATGCCTGACTATTCAGCCCACCCCTAACGGTGACCATGCCCAAACAGACGCTTGGCAATGACCCTATTATTCTGCGTGGGTGTTGTATGAAAAGCGCGAAATGCCACATGTCAGTTTCGAGTAGCAAAGTCTAAGAGCAGTTCCCCACAAACAAGTCATGTTGGTATAGATAATATCTTTCGGCTTTTTGTGCGACCAATAGTTGTGTTAGTTTGCTCATGTGCTCTCTCTGTCTACACCATATGTCTAACAGATATAGGAGCATATCCTCATGAGATAAATATAAATAATATTAACGTCTTACTTTTGCAATGTCTTGAGACATCATGCACAAGAGAGCTCCAAATCGCAATAAGCGGTTAATATAAAAGAATCTAGGTGCATGCACCAAACAATTAACCAGCAATGCATTCAACATTCCATATTTGATTCCTTACCAAGCGATCTAAATCACATTACTTGAGATAGGTCAGAGGTGCTTATCCGTTATGTTATCCGTGCATATCTCCTTATTTGGAAAATAATTTCTGCAGATACGGAAAATCGCCCGGAAATAGCCGAACTCTCCGGCCAGATGTTACAATTCAAAGCACAGGTTGTCAAATGCTAACACTAACCCTAACTCTAACCCTAACCCTAACACCTAACCCTAAGTCCTTTGTACAGATTGGTTCATTTTTAACTTACCCTAACCCTTACACTTAACCCTAAATCCCTTTACAGATTGATTAATTTTTAACTTTGAAAAATTGTAAGTTGTTGTTGTAACATCTATTAACAAGTCATCAAATCACCGACAAAACTACAAGAGTTGTCGTTTGTTCCGCTGTAAGCAAACTATTCCATTGGCTGCTCAACCTCATTTCGTCATTTTTCTAAATAAGGAGATATGCACGGATAACACAAATGACCATATGAGGTTATTCTGTGCTGTCATTTCAAAATGCGTTAAAGACCTAGCCGTGCTATTTCAAATTTGTCTTCTTTCAGACAACAACGACAACACGCGTTATGTTGTTCAGGATCGCGACTCTCGTGAAATTTAGCAGAAAGTACACCTACAACGTTTTTAAGGGTAAATAGATGAATTGAAGGGATGCGGCGAAGAACCTATGCATTCGCCTAGCGGTTTAAAACGTCGGATAAACAAGGACAATTATGGACGAGGACAGAAAAGTCGTCATTCGGCGGGTGGCAAGATGCCGGGGAGTGCGTACACACGCACGGCCGAATTAAATTCACAAATGTGCTAGGCTGATGTGCCGACAAACGCAGACATGTCCATATGTATGTCGACAAATTTTACGAAAATTCTATTATGACAAACAAGACATACAGATACTACAACTAATAACCATAACCTATAGTTTATGAACCACCATAAGAATTTGTAACATTCAGCAGTAGAGTATCAAGAGAGAGGAGATTGGCTGTTATAGAGACCTGAGAGTTGGGAGGTTTGTAGATTGCTGATAATTTTTTTATTTGTAAAAGCGTATAACAAATACGTTGTGAAATATGACAATAGTTCATTAGTAGCTTAAAATAAATATGGATTTTTAATGATTAGAAAATTCAGCCCGTTTCCGTGTTTCCATGGAGATTTTAGACACAACCCCATTCGAAAGTGGTGTAGCTCAAAATCACAGTGAGCAGGTTATATTGATTTTGTTCAATTTCAAAAGCCCAAATGTCCCTCTTTCTTTCAATGTATCACAATATGTTCCAATTATATTTTTCATACACTTTTCGGAAGGGTGAACCTTGCAAAATTAATACATAAATAGTAGAGGGACTTTTAGTGGTTCATAACCTATAGATAAATCGGCAGCGGTTAGAACTTTACGTTGAACAGCATGGGTTACAAACAATTCATTCCTTAATGTTTTACCTGATTAATCAATAGTTATTAATGACAGTTCAAGTGGATTCCTTTTTTATTTTTATTTGACTGAAATGACACAAAAATGAGTTAAAATATTGAATACAATTTTCAACTGACAGTCTGGTAAGTGTTTATATGTCTGTTTGTTTTTAAATATAAATTTGTGTGGGTTTTTTTGATCCAGTACGGTCTGCCACGCACCGTCTTACGCTTAGAGCGCAAAAGCTAATAGACACTTTTTGTATGTCTCTACTACAGGGATGACCAAGGATCGCGTGGCGAGGGCTGCCGGGTATTATGATGAGACGCGCTCATGGAGAAGAGGTGGGACACGCATTGTAAACTAAAATAAATGAATACCGAAATAGCAGAACGAATCATCTATCACATATATAAAGCTGCCACTATAGACGTAAATCTACCGAGTAATTTCAGGAGCGTGAAATAGTGATATAGGAAGCTCCCGTCAACCACCCGCACTACGAAGAGTTGAAGATGACGCTCTCACTATGCAAAACCTTATATTCCATAAGGCACAATATGACAAGCTTACTAAGGAAGATAGCTGTATATAAAGCTGTCTAGAGTTGTGGAACGTCATGGGTAGCACCACGGACAACTCAAAGATGACGTTCTCATTAAAGGAAAAGAAAACAGAAAGACAAAGTTATGCTCAAATTAGATTATAGCAAGGTGTTAATAAAACTGCAGTTACATTTTTTGTAGAATTTGTCGTTTTCTACTGAAAAACACTTGAATTGAAATACCAAGGTTAAATGTATGGCGGACTTTTTACGCTGTTATTATAGTAGTGGTCATTTTACCAGAGTAACTTATATTATGGTGGTGCGCAATGTATTTAGCTTTATTCTCACGGTCACCTGGCTTGTATGTGTTGGATAGTAAATACAATTTGTTCTTATAAATTTACCTTTTTGTGTATTTATTATGTTTGCTACACACACACAATCGAGAAAAATGAAAAAAAA
>JAVFBZ010053438.1:0-10153 GCA_032466195.1 Katharina tunicata
GAAGATGTTTAGTTTAAGAATAGATGTATAAACATCAAGGAGATGTTTAGTTTAAGAATAGAGGTATAAACATCAAGAAGATGTTTAGTTTAAGAATAGATGTATAAACATCAAGGAGATGTTTAGTTTAAGAATAGAGGTATAAACATCAAGGAGATGTTTAGTTTAGGAATAGAGGTATAAACATCAAGGATTTGTTTAGTTTAAGAATAGATGTATAAACATCAAGAAGAGCTTTAGTTTAAGAATAGAGGTATAAACATTGAGGAGAGGTTTAGTTTTAGAATAGAGGTATAAACATCGAGGAGAAGTTTAGTTTAAGAATATAGGTATAAACATCAATGAGATGTTCAGTTTAAGAATAGAGGTATAAACATCAAGGAGATGTTTAGTTTAAGAATAGAGGTATAAACATCAAGGAGATGTTTAGTTTAAGAATAGGTGTATAAACATCAAGGAGAGGTTTAGTTTAAGAATAGAGGTATAAACAGGAAGGAGATGTTTAGTTTAAGAATAGAGGTATAAACATCAAGGAGAGCTTTAGTTTAAGAATAGAGGTATAAACATTGAGTACACTTTCTTTCTTGAAGTGGTGTGTTGCTCCACCTTCCTGTTTCTACAGGTAATTTACAAGATTACACAATTCAGGTGAACCTTTAAATAGTTTAATTTTCGTGCCGGTTATGCCATATGTACGTGGTGCTATTTTATATCCAAAAACCTTTAATTTTTCATACATATATTATGTATTTGATTAACATTTACAATAATTACAGTGCATGTAACATTATCGGTCATTGGGTAGTTTCAAAATACTTTGACATCGTTCATAACATAATCGAACTTTGCCGTTTCCAGGTCTAAAACCAAGTCTTCGAACACTTCCCAAATGTACAATTCGACTGAAAGGAGTCAGATTTAACTCCGATGCTGAGGTTCGTGTCTTTCGGTACCGCCGGCCAGCAGAAAAAGAGGAAGCCCGACCTCCAGCGAAATGCAACAGGGGAAAAAACGTCAAGATGCAGAAAACTGACAAATTTTACATTCCAACTAGGATGTCTGCAGTTTAACATAACTTGAGAAGACTAGCTATCAGAGTATATCCATTTGAGACAGACACGTTATCTTCTGCTTTATGATTAAATATTGATGTTCATCGGCTGAGAGACGAAGAAAGGTAATGAAGAGAAATCAGTACTTCTATGATAAGTTAGTCTCGTCTCTTTCGGGATGTATAAAATTAATCTACATCAGTGTGCCAAAATCAATGTCTATTCCGTTTTTGGTTCAATGTACCCGAAATAATTGCTATCCCCCCTCTTGACTTTAAGTATATATATTAGGTGGCTCCTGGGTTTGCAGGGTGTTGTTTTTCGAGGTTTTCCCCCGGTTTCCCACTAAACACCGAAAACACAAAGTCGTCATACTACGTTAAACACCTATCAAATAAAACAAAAAAATAAGTTAGTGAATTGAAGGTACATCATATTCATCAGCTGTCGACAAAAATGACTTAATATATTAAAACAGATTATAAGCCTGTTTGTCAATTCCTATTTCCGTATCTTTGTTGGAAATAGAAATATAGTTTACCCGATGTGTTAAATTTAAGAATGACGTCGCAACAAAATCTCATTCTTACCCAATAGATATTAGATATTTAACCAATATTTTACTTTTTAAAACGTCTAGTGAACAAAGATTCTAATTCTAGGTTATGGCAAAATTGTGTTTCGATCTGCCGAGAGACTAGGACAGATAAATGAGGGAACTCGTCTCGTCAGTGATGTGTTTGTTGTTTTTGGGATTCAAAACATTAATGTACAGATTTTGGCATCAAAAGCAATATCTATTATTTTTTTGGTTCAAGTAATCTTGTTTCTAAAGATATTACTTCGGGTTTAATTCACAACTGGTTTCTGGACATGAATTAAATAGCTACCTCTTTCGCTAAAAAAATAATAGTCTTATCCTCCATGAGGGTATACTCCACAGTTTATCGGGAATGAAGTACGATACTAAAAAACTCTGATCATTTCAATCTACTTTGACGCATAGCTAAGAACCAATCACCAACAAACTCTGCTTGTTATCAACAAACTGGACTTTATTGTTTAACCATCAAATATATCACATTCCACCTGAACACATATCATCCTCTTTTGTTTTGGCTAATCTGTTGGCTTGTGCACAAATAATCCACAAAAAGACAGAAGCCATTAAATGCGTGCCATCAAAAAGACATGGATAAACATAAACTCACATCAAAGCAGCAAATGAAGGTGTGTGTGCACCCCGCTGACCACCTTCCCACAGCCGTGACACTTGGCTTCACTGCTGGGGGTCGGGACTAAGTTATTATATATAGAGGAAACTTACCCAGAAATACTAAAGAGCTCTTCAACAGTATCGTTTCAACATTAACCTTTTTACTAGAAAAAATGGAAAACAGCGTCATTACAAGATTACACAATTCGGGTAAGACTTTTATTAGTTTAATTTTCTTTCCGGTTATGCCATATGTAAGTGGTGCTTATTTTACATCCACAAACCTTTAATTGTTCATACATATATTATGTATTTGATTAACAGTTACAATAATTACAGTGCACGTAACATTATCGGTCATTGGGTAGTTCAAAATACTTGGGCATCGTTCATAACATAATCGAATTTTGCCGTTTTCAGATCTGAAACCATGTCTTCGAACACTTCCCAAATGTACAATTCGGCAGAAAGAAGTCAGATTTAACTCCGATGCTGAGGTTCGTGTCTATCGGTATCGCCGTCCAGCAGAAAAAGAGGAAACCCGACGTCCAGCGAAATACAACAAGGGAAAAAACGTCAAGATGCAGAAAACTGACCAATTTTACATTCCAACAAGGATGTCTGCAGTTAAACGTAACCTGAGAAGACTAGCTATCAGAGTATATCCATTTGAGACAGACTCGTTATCTTCTGCTTTATGATTTATTTCATTTATTTATGTTAACGTTATCCTTTAGTGAAAATAAAGCTGATTTGTTTTGTATGATCTGCAAGTTCTCTTTTTCATTATCCTTCAAGTTTATCGACGACACAACGCGGTAAATCACAACCTCCCAATTTACGCTGCTTGTGGGTTATTTAAACATACGGTCGGTTTACTAAACAGGTCATAATCCTCTTCGCTAATCTCAATTTCCGTTTCTTTTTTGGAACTATAAATATTTCTACAAGCTTTGCGCGACGCGGCATACAAATCTGCATCTTGTACCAATCCCCCATATCTTCTTCTCTAATCATAAAAGTATCTGTTGCGTTTTTTGATAAACATGATTAACACGCTTTTTGTCCGGCAGAAAAGTAAAAAAAAATGTATGATTTGAACACGCCTTTTGTTCGACATAAAGTGATAAATACGAGTAACATTATTTCTGTCCGGCATAAAATAGATAAATATGATTAATGCACTTTCTGTTCGGCATAAAAGTGAAAAATAAATATGATCAACACACTTTCTGTCAGGCATACAAGTGATAAATATGAGTAACAAGATTTCTGTTTGGCATAAAATAGATAAATATGATTAACACACTTTCTGTCAGGCATACAAGTGATAAATAAATCTGATTAACACTCTTTTGGTTCGACATAAAAATGATAAATAAATATGATTAACACAATCTCTGTTTGACATAAGAGTGATTTATAATTATGATTAACACACTTTCTGTTCGACATGAAAAGTGTATTTCGTTACAAGATCTAATTTTAAATTAATCTAAATGCGTTTTTATTGCCCTTATTGCTGGAGGTCGGGAGTACGTTCATACAATCAGGAGAAACTTACAGGGAAATAATGAAGGGCTTTTCATCAAAATAGTTTAACCTTTTACCCTTTTTCTACAGAAATGAAAAACAGCGTCATTCATTGGTAACTCTTCGTGAAAACGCCTTATTGTTTAATTTGTATGTCATACATATGTCGTGTTTATTTTACGTTTACAACATTTCGCTTTTCATACAAATACTATATATTGATTTTGATAAACTGTTACAATCCGTAAGGTGCGTGTTACATTATTGGTCACTGGCTAGTTCCAAATAAAATGCATATGTCATTTACAAGCCAACAAAATGAAGTCAAAAGAACGTCAAAATATGAACAGACATATTAGCGAATTTCATGGATTATGATTATAATCGGGTTTCCGACTAACAATTCAAACGGAGGGCAATGAGGACTTTCAGAATTCATCCAGGTAGATAATTAACGGTCACCGAGGCGAGAGTAAAATACCTAAGATAAGACTCAGCTCATGTAAGATGGGAAAAAGATATGCAGTTGGTTTGTTAAGATACCATTGCTCTTTTCCGACAAAATTTTAAGTATTATACACTTGACCCAATGTGAGCAAAGCAGAGCCTGCGGCGTCGTACCATTTTTTAAAATTTAATATCATTTGATTAGGAATTAGGTTAGTATTATCCATAATTATCTCTATGAAATATAATAGATGAGCTAGATATAAAAACATTTTCAACAGGAAATTAGTTTATAATCCTATTAGTTTTGGCCATATGTTTATTCTTTTTATTTCCGTTTGAATATGATGGAAATTTGGGAAGCTACATGACCAAACATCCAGATGAACAATACTCATTGAAAACAATCTAGCCAAGCCCACTTTATTCATCTATCTTTCCATTTGAGCAAGTAATCACATTTAAATAGATTTTCAAAATATGTGTTCATTTCACGTCTATTACTTCATATTGTTGATAAAACTAAAATTATCACTAGAACAAGATGCTTTTAATCATGTCATAATTGACAGTGACCGTACCCGTAAATCATATATAATTTACAATCACTGGTTTGCTTTTTGTTAAGTGGTCTTCAGCAACCTAATTTATACATGTATAAAGAACAGGGAATAAGGTTAGGTATAAAATCAAGCTCCCCGCACCCTGGTGTTAAAATATATGTGCAGAAAGGATGAAATCCTTTATTCGATTTTAAAGTTTGACTTTGATTTATTGCAAAGCCACAGGTTGACTGATACTAGTCACACTAAAAATATAGTGTGATCAATTTTGTCACGAAGTATAATATCTTTGTAGAAATGAACACTGTTCCTACTATAAGTCAATATTTGATCATCAAATGCATAGAAATAATATCACAAAAAAGTAAATCGGAAGTCCAGAAATGAACATAGTACGAAACTTTGTGTAGCAGATCCTGTCCTATGACATCATTTTCGTTATAGAGAGCTGAGATTAGCTGCAGTGGAGGTCTCTTCCGCTCGAGTACACTAAAAAGGCTAAACATTGATTGATTTGTTGATAAACTCAGACTTTGTCTCATTTCAGATTATTTTTCCATGACTAAAACTAAATCTTAATCTAAGTGAAAGGAACCTTAAATGTCTTATCGTAATTTCTGATTTGGATGTAAACATATTAGGAGTGGCAATAAGCGAGGGAGAAAAGGTGAGTTCTTCTACTACTTCTAAAAACAATATTGATTCTATGTATACCTCTGGTAGACGATGTAAGTCACTGATGCTGTTTTATTATTAGATAATGACTTCTTCTTTTGTTACATTCTTTACAGAATACAGAATGTCATTCCGAAAGATATCACCAAACTGACGTGGGAATATGTTTGAAGACTATTAATTACAATTTTGTGCTGCTATTTTGTTGTCATTTAAAAAAATTAAGTTAAAAAATAGTAACTGTGTGGACTGGCTGATTTTCAACTTCTGGATATATTGGTAAGCGACGTTTCGATCTAGATACTAAGATCTTTTTCAAGCAATGAATAAATCAGATCTTAGTATCTAGATCGAAAAGTCGCTTACCAATATATCCTGAAGTTGAAAATCCATCTCAGTCGTCATGATATTGTAATGTACCCGGCTTCTAAATGCCACTCAAACAAGAATATAAATTTGGTTTATAAGGCCGACACGTGTTCATTATAAAAAAAAAAGATTGAAATAATGGGACCTCACTCACAACGTAACTTATGGAAAATCTAAAATGACCAGGAAACGTGTTATTTCCCCCAGGATAACCACTGAAGACGAAGTCTGTCCGTGAATTTTGTACACCTGTGACTATTGGTGCAGTTTATTAAACCTCTATATGGTTTACACCAGAAACCGGCCGAAAAAAACATCCAGGAACAGCCCAGGCTTCCTATTAACAGACACCTGTTTGGCCTATATCTGTGTTTGATGTTTGATGGGATCCCGTAAGTCCCATGGGGTCTGATTTAATCATTGGTCGCTTCGTAACAAGACTCATAATATATTAATTTAATGTCAAGGGACACGGGATCTTTCAAATCTGAAATAAGACAAAGAGACCAAAATCTCTCAACTTGTTTGAGTGGAATTGAGAAGTTGTTCATAACATACGGTGTTTATATGAATAACATATGGATATATTCTGATAGCTAGTCTTCTCATCTAGCTTACAATTGGTCAACTCTCTGTACCATGTTGGTTATTTCCTTGTTGTAGTTCACCGGATTTCCTCTTATTATTCTGGATTTACGAAGTTATCTTGAAATGTGTTATCTAGTAAAGACGCTAAGTTTCATTTTTGTGTAGGAAAGTGGTAAAGTCGAAACTATCTTTTTGAATCGCCCTTTGACGTGTCTCCTGGATATATGAACTTAGTCCGAGCCCTAAGAGTGAAGCCAAGTGTCACTGTTGTGATAAGGTTAGCGGGGTGTCTACAAGCGGGAATTTGCCACTTTAATGTTTATCCACGAATTTGTGATGACACGCCTTTACTGGCTTCTGTCTATCTGTGAACAAGCCGAAAGATTAGCCAAACAAAAGAGGATGATATGTATTCAATGTGTTATATTTAATGGTTTAGCAATAACGTAAAAGTATTACACGACCTGATAAGACATATTTTGTGCAACTCAGAAAGAAATGTTAATAGTTTTTCAAACAAATGGTCACATGTGGAAGAAGGATCTACTGTGACGTGTCTTGTACATCTTTTTAGCCTGATACACCCCGGCCTTATTTGTATGTGGCATAGACGTTTATTTTGGTGCTAAAACTGTTAATTAATGTTCAAACCCTCCAAAACGATAAACACATCCCTGATGCACCACACTCCTTCCACTACTTTTCCTCGTCTTCCAGCCTATGTTGCCATAACTTTGAATCAGAACCTTTGCTCACTAGACTATCACCTTACAATCCACTAAAATATTTTGGCTAAAGTTATAAAACAAACACATTTTTTACTAATTTAAGAAAAGATAGATGCAACAAGTTTTAATTCGAAAAGCAAGTCTGTCAGTAAAAATTATTAACTTCACACCAGATAATTGAATGATCACTACAGAAAACGCGGGTGAAGCTAATTTGTCTCGATTTGGTTTCAAATAAACTTGTTACATCTCCAGTGACGTCTTCACACATGTAAACCTCGTGATGGGCCATATCTGAAGATTAGCTAAACGGTTTGAATTCCCGGTGAAATACTACACCCAAATCCCTAGATGAAGTAAAACCTCTTAGAATTCGCGTATCGTTGATTAGTTCGAAGATTCTTTCCTTGACAATTAATGCCTAATTGATTTTAAAACGTTGAAGCTTGTTTATTCCTTTAGAAATAGCTTCCAGCCCACTGCTGTAATTACTTTATTCATGAATTAAATCATTGAGTGGTTGTGTAATGAATCTTATTCAGCTGGGGAATGAACTTTTCTTGTATAAAATATAAAAAGAGGGAATTTATTAAAATACTGAGCTGATTCGATTTCTGAAAGCAATGTACGAGTTAAGACAAATGTCAATGGCTGATATTTAATAACAGGTTTACCTGACATTAACAATCACAACACAAACAGCTTCGTGACTTCTATCAATAAGTTTTGGTCCAGGAAAGTGATTCAAAGCATGTGCTAAGAGGCTTGTGTATTTATGTTTGTTTCATGTTAGAATCAAACGTGTATTGTGTTTCATCTCTCTGATCTTACATAAAGAGAAGAGCCAGTAAATGATTGTCATAACAAGAAGTGGATAAACATCTAAGTCACATCAAAGCGGTAATTAAATGTTTGTGTACACCCTACTGAAAGTTGGCAATGGCTCGGAATGTTGCATTACAAACAATTTAACTGTCTCATGCACAGTTATTTGAATAATGATGTTATTGTTTAGAAATTATTTGATATATGTTATGACCATAAGTCATGTATTTATATGAATGTGTTTTGCTATATATGTAACCAAAATGCGAGAAGCATTAATATGTGCTTAAGCAAATAAAGTTTCAATTCAATTCAAACTGACCGTTACGTCTTTCTACTTAAAGAAATATCAACTTCTATGAAGCCATTGTCTCTGTCTTTTGGGGAGATGAAGGTAGATTTTTTTGGGTAATTTCACTAATCTGGCGAATTAAAGTTCACAATGGACATAAATAAAATGCCTTAATCTAATTGTCTACAAAGTTCCAATTAGATCAAATATAAAAGTATAAAATGCATTTGAGTTTTCTTTCGGACCATAAACGACATCCGAATGAGCACCTAGGCAATAACTTAAGAGGCTTTGAACTAAAAATCTTCAGTAGGTTTTTGTACAAATACAGTTATCATTGTCGTCTTGGTGTCTAGTCCTGACAATGTCTGGTGTTTCTACCTTTATGTACTAGCCAAGTGCCCGTGGTTTATTTGTTGAAAAGGCAATATTTGAAACAGAATATGTTATGAACAACACCTGTCCGGCAATCCTTATTTTCGTTTCTTTGTTTCAAATAAAAATGTAGTTTAACCAAGGTATCAAGAGCTATGAATGACGCCGCATCAATTTTGCTTCGCATTTGCTGCTCTAACCAATAAAGTATCTACTGCGTGATTGATAAAGATTTGTTTATGAAGATGTGTTTGTTTTTATTTCAAAACGGGTTTCTAAACGAGAATTCAATAGCCATCTCTTTCACAAGAAAGTTAATAGTACATTATATTGTGCCTTTATATTGCAAATTTTTGACTACGCGGACGCTGTTTGGAGCGGCTGTCTCCAACAACAGGCGGAAACTCTCGAAAGCTACTAACTGGACGCGTTACGCACAATATCTGGTTGCACAAGAGGGACTAGACACAGAGCTCTGTACAGAGAAACAGGATTTATGCCACTGTCTATGAGCAGACAGACACAAATTAGTATTGCTTTACAAAATAATAACTTAAGGGACTTTGATCTAAAACTCTTCAGTAGGTTTTTGTACAAATACAGTTATCCTTGTCGTCTTGGTGTCTAGTCCTGACAATGTCTGATGAATGCTGATTTTTACCTTTATGTACTAACCAAGTGCCCGCGGTTTTGTTTGTTGAAAAGGCAATATTTGATACAGAATATGTTATAAACAACATCTGTCCGGCAATCCTTATTGTCGTTTCTTTGTTGGAAATAGAAATGTAGTTTAACCAAGGTATCAAGAGCTATGAATGACGCCGTATAAAATCTGCTTCCTGCCCCAATCACGTATTTGCTGCTCTAACCAATAAAGCATCTGCTGCGTCATTTATTAAGACCATTAACACGTTTTCTGTGCGACATAAAAGTGTCCAAAAAATACAATTAACACAATTTCTGTTCTACTAAAAAGTGTAGTTCATAAAAGATGCGTTTGTTTTAGGTGTTTAGAAATATTTTAATTTTGAAAAGAAGCCTGGATTGGCAATCGTCTAGGGAAGAACGATTCTGATCCAGGTTTATGACAAAATTGTGTTTCTAACTGCCGAGAGACTAGGAAGAGTAATGGAGAGGACTCGGTACGTCAGTGATGTGTTTGTCATTTTGGAGGTTAAAAACATTAATGTAAAGTTTTTGCACGAAAATTTATGTCTATTTTTTTTTTATGAAAGTAAATTTGTTTCTGAAGATGGTTTTGTTTTTAATTCAAAAATGATTTCTGAACAGGAATTTAATAGCTATCTCTTTCACAAGATAGTAAATAGTTCATTGTATGCCCTGAGGATGCCCTCCATAATTTATCGGGAATTAAGTGCGATACTCGACATGTCTGTTCATCAAGACATACTATGACGCATATAGGGATACCAATCGTTCACAAACAAACCCTTCATTCCGCTCTTGTGAGGAACTGTATTGTCCAATTG
>JAVFBZ010053449.1:0-10153 GCA_032466195.1 Katharina tunicata
CCCCCACCCCCCCCCAAAAAAAAAAAAAAAAAACTAGTCACAAACCACTAGAAGAAAAAATAAAATATTCCGACGCTCTATTCTTAATTTCAAGGTTTTTAGTGATAATAGGTCTTTAAAAACAATCAGATCAGTTAAGTACTGGGCAGAAATTTACCCAGATGCTTGATTGTGTAGAGTTATTACTATGCTCGTATATCACATGTTAAGGGTCATCTCCCCCACTTTTTTAGGTTCATATACCTGCGTTGCTACTTTGATTTCGGCCTTATGTCGGGTCACCTTCCTGTCCCATTCTTAAATTTGCTACCTACCGAAACTAACACACTCACTCATGGCCTATTGTTATTTCCCTGTATATACACCTGTACTGTCCGTACCTCTTCAACATCTAAGGAAGTGGGCTTGTGTCTACGAAAGCTCGTGTGCAACATATTCAGTTAGTCTCAAATTTGTTTCTGTCCTTTATAATATTGCAACAAAAGGGCAGGTGTCTTTTAGGTTACAGTTTATTACTGTCCATGAAGATGGAGCGGAAATCGATCGTTACTGTGATAACATCTCGATGATCAAAGAAGAACCTTAACCATTTCGAAGAAGCTTTGAGTTGTAATATCAAGCTGATGCACATAAACAGTACTGGTGAAGGGCAGTTTCTTACAAAACTATCCATCGATTGCTTGACACAGTTCACCTGATCAGGGACTTCTGAGTTAAACTGTCTCAGATCTCACAGCTGTTCAACCTTTATTTCGACATACTAAACATGGTTCCAAGCAACAATTACACGCTTGGACAGATCCAATTCGGTTATCGTATTACAATGTACACTGGTGAACCTAGCTTTAATTACTTCGTTCTTTTGAGTGTCAACACATACGTTGTAAAAGTGTGTAAAAGGCTACACAACACCTGAATATATCTTTCCTCTGTCTCAGATAACCGAACAACAAAGAGACCACACTTAGAGAAAGATCACAGGTACAGAGATTCAACGTTCAAAGAGGGATTGGCTTTGAGGGAATTTTAAGCCTATTTGATCAGAACTATTGTAACTATTTTACTCATGTCAGCTGTCTTCTATAATTTCATACAGTACGATACCAAATCACAAATCAAAGACCTTTGTCTGTCTTCCCTGTGACATTCTGTGTCAATTGACATGCTATTTAATAGACCACAGGTGTACAAGAGCAAGGCAGATAAATCATATCAGAGCAAGATAAATAAATCATATTGTCATACTATGCTCTTTTTGAGTAGAGTTGTCGACTTTAATGCGATTTGAGATGTTCGACAAGATTATACATTTTCGCCATTGTGTGCCTTAAATATCTCACATTATGGTGCCAAACATTCTTTGTAGAGCACATCTAAAATGAATTATTTAAGACCTTTATAAGTTGTTTAAATACTGGATAGCTAAACAAATTTGAACTCGCGTATAAAGTCTGGTATTCTAGGCAAGTGAATAGTAGAGGTTTAGATATAGAACATGAAACTTCGCAATTGAAAAATCTTTGGCACGGGTCACAAACCTTTCGTAAGAACAAGAAATAATTGACAATGTACATGTTTACATACAGGCAGGAAAACAGGGCAATAAACATAACAATGAAGAAATATAATATAATAGTCTACCAGAGAAATTTCAAAACGATTTGGTAGATAATTAATAAAACAACTTAAATATTTTTTTTCGCATAGTGTCCGACTAAAATATTGAATATGAATGCAGGTGCTTCATATTTCCGTACAAGCATGGCATCACCAATGAAAGCAAGAACAGGATGGGCCAACAAGTTCCAGGATATCGGTACAGGTTCACCTTGAATATGGACAATTGATTTATGAACTCTGAAACAAAAAGCGAACCATATTGAACATGCCAAGGAATATTAACCGAATACAGCCCCATAGCTCCAAAAGGAGAAGTCGTGGAATATTGCTTAACACGTTCGAATACCTCCTACGAAATTCTGTTCGTTTACAGTGGAGTTATATTCCACTGTAACATCATTCGAAATCCTAGAAAATAACTAATGGGGTTTAAAGTGCATAGCAGATAACATTATGGCGTCATATTCTTTCAATAAATCTCAGGTTATTAGTAAATTCCTATTATTACTGATTACAAACCTACTGTATCCAACTATGTGAACGGCTCCCAGTGTACACAAGTGCGGCGGACCTAGATCTACAAACAGATACGCTATACATTTGCTGCCTATGAAAAGCTAACTAGAATAAAATGTGTGCCCCAAGTACAATCATGTAATCGTTAATCGGCGGATTTAATTAGATAATGGGAAATCCATACGCAATTCAAATGTGTTGCGTAGTTAATCGGTGGCTATAAGGAAATCGTCGCTTAATCGAAACAATCGAAATTTAGGTTATACCTTTGACTAAGAATACGTCGGCTCCTATGGGATAAGACATCTGTATGTGTTGTACTTCAGCGACTTTGTCCAAATTACAAACCACACAAGGCACAGAAGTTATTATTCAGGCATCCGTAAATTCCTACAAACTAAACTATAGTTGAGACATTAGAAAATTATATTAAAACGCAAGACAAAAACATATCGTGCCATTTTTTGTCCATAGATTGCCAAATTATCAATCCATATGTTTCGGGGGAAAACCCCTTATCTAGTCCTGTACATATGTGTGCTGCAAGTTACTTTGGAAACAATTATGGACTGCATGCATTAAAGAATGAATGACCTTGACATGAAATGGCTGTCAATTGTTTACAGTTGGTCAGTATTATTTGGCTACCGGTCATTCTTCTGAGAAATTGAATTGCACTGTTCACATTTTGTTGAAAATGACTTTAAAATTCGTATCATACAATATATTTACATGTATAGTCATAAAGACAGGCGCTCTGCTTGAACTAGATGATACATTTAACTCCAATACATTTGAGAGGAATCATTTTTAATTCTATTAAAATTGGATTGAAAGACACTTAGCCGCAATGTTTAGCTTTTGTTAGCAGAAGCGAATGATATGTAATAACCACAACGATCTCCATTTCGTTTTCCATGTACAGTGACAGAAGACGAACGTTGGTTGCAGACTCTTCTAGCGAGTACACAAATTTCTGTCTAAATAGTCACCAAACAGGTAGGCTAAATGGGTCAAAGGCCTTAAACAACCACTATCGACTAGTTAAACATAGATGTTGGGAATTAAATGTTTGCCTTCCCTTACGGTTTTGTTTGTTTGTTAGAATATAGCAGTACTTAAGGTTATTTTAATAATATGATGGCGTGTCAGCCTAATTGATGCAGGAAACCACCCTTAGCGACGCTGGCAACATCTCAATACATTTACAGGACGAAAAAAAGACACAACAACAATTCGACTTCGTGCTACTCCTTAGCTCAGAGAGGACCAGGGCACAGGAGCTGCCCGAGCGTTTCATCTTTAGAACAACGCGTTCATATGCATTAATGGATCATACTTAACCACCTGTGCGCCAGTGTATCGTTTTTCGCGAATAATGGAAAATGCTGTAAGTTCCGTTACAGTTAAGCAAGAAGCAATGTTTTTTTTTTCATTAAATGCTAAATGCTGTCCGTCGTAAATTCCTATTGATAGATTTATGAATTCTTACACTGAAATTTGACGCACATGAAAATATGAAAGCACTACAAAAATATTTTTTATTAAAACCCATATATCCAATATCCATAACAACACCACGAGAAATGCTACATTAACATTTGCATAACAAATAAGTGAATTTTTACTTCAAATAAGTAAACATGAGAACATGGATAGGAGATTCTAATGTTGAAACTAATTGCACTAGACTTGCATTTTACTTTAGGTCGCAGCTGATCGGTCCAATTGTTTGGGGACGAATATACGATTTTCGTTAATTTAACTTTGATAGTAAACATAGATAGTGGAAATGAGAAACATCGATATCCGCCATTTGAGAGATTAAAATAAAAACAAATAAAAATTAAACACGAAATATTAAACAAGGTTTAGTAATGTGGATAGACTCTGTCGGAGAATGATATTTCATTCAGACACGGTGGACGAGTTCCTAGCTGAATTAGAATTATATTATAGAGTCTACCATTTGTCGTGCTGTGAACGTGGTGGGAACAGTAACCCGTTAAATACATTGCAGAAGGTTAAAATATAACCGTATAACCTAGAACATTATAACCTAGTTATTGTATATGGCCTAGTTATGTTACTGGTAATTCGAGACGGATGTCAGTGGCAATATGGCATGTTTATCGACACCAGAACACAAGAGCGTCCATAATCCGCCAAGAAATATTGAAACGGGTTTCTTAAACAACACAGCCATCCAATAGCAGTGGAAGAGTTATTTTGCGAAAAGCTAATGAAAGTCCCTGCGTTCATAAACAAGTCATATAATAGACATTATATGACAATAAAGCATGTAGATTTATTTGCTCAAAGCAATTTCCAGTTTTTAACGCCGGTCATGTGGTATCCATTTTGTCGTCAACATTTGTCACTAATTTGTTTTCCTAGCATATGGTGCATATAATTGTACCCTGCCTATAGTGATATACGGCAGGCTGCTGGATTCACTTCTGTTGATCTCTCAGTGAATGTGAAAACGACTCACTCGAGTTTGCCACAGTGGCGATGGTAATTGTATATTATACATGCCTCTCTAACAAGTTAAACTTGTTAGAGAGGCATGTAGAAGTTGGACACTAAACATAACCTATTTCTGTATGGGATACAGGTTTCACGTCCATGTACAACTTTGAAACGTTGCACCGATAATAAACCAGAAGTTTTATTTTATTAAGTAGTGTGTTGTGATCTTTTTAGGCACCAACATTTTTAAAGAAATAGGCATAGCTACAAATTAGCCTATATTTTAAAATTTTCACTTTTGGGTACAGCGATCGTTCCCGGAGTTTCAACACAGATAAATCTGGTATTCTCTAGCCAATAATCTAAATTGAAGCCGAAATATTATGTCTTATGATCTTGTGTTGCGTCCCTTTGATGAGCAGCCTTGTCTTGTTCATTAGCAGTTTCGTTGATAACGGTTGTCCCCATCCAGTATACTGGAACGTCGTCATGTGGGTAGAGTAAGTTAAATTAAGGCATAATGCCGCGTTCACAAGGCGCGACTTCTAATATCAACTCGTCGAATTCGACTGAGTCTAAGCGTGTGAACAGAGCGAATCGATGCGACTTTAGTTGTATTCAACTAGTCGAAAGCGAGTTGATTAAAATAGGACGTGCTCTACTTCTTTGTGGGAATCAAATTGTGACATTTGACTTTAATGGAGTTACCTCCCTTCGTTCAAATTTGTTCAATGTCATCAAGGCCGAAGGCGTTCCGTTTCATCGAAGATCAGGGGCCGGTTGCTCAAAGCGGTATTAAATTTAATCCTAGATTAGATGACGTCACGCCATGTTGACGGTCCACCTGTAATACTGCTATTAGAGATTTAATCTTGTGTTAGCGGCTAACACTGCTACGAGCAACTGGCCCCAGCTGTTTATCCGGTTTTACAGCGTCTGTGGAATGTTATGGCACATAAAACACAACGATTATATCAAGTGAAATCATAGGAACGAAGTTACGTTATTTGTTAAGTTCTCGCGAGAAGCGCATCTGATTCGACCCTACACATACAACTTTTGTAGATATGACGAACCGAATTCGACGAGTTGATACTTCGTCGCACCGTGTGAACGCGGCTTAAATCCCTAATCGCCAGAGTACAATGAAGTCGATATACGACGACTGGCAAAATCATCAGTTTTCTAGTCTTTACAAAGGCTCTGCTTTGTTTACCCTTATACTATTTAAATTTCCAGTAGCAACAAGTATTCTCCAAAATGACGACAGACTTTTAACACATATCTCGTTCGAGTCTGATATAAATTTCATCTTCCAATGTTGAATATGTGTTTTCGAAAAATAATAACACGTTTATTTCACATCCTCTTTAAACATATATTGTTACATATTGTTCAATATTTGTAAGTCATGGGGAAAATCGCAACTTCGGACCTTAATTTTAACGGTCACTGTCGGCATGTATTTATTTATCTTTGTTTAAGCCTAAGAAAGGATATTTTCAACGAAATGATAAGTGAATATGAATCTATGAATTCGACAGGACTTCGACCAAGTTAAATTAAGGCATTATTTCAACTGAGTAGAACAATAGGCCGTATTCTATCATTGGTTGATCAATAGTTCGGTTTCCTAAAGTGCTGAGCCTAAAACAGGTCAACTTGAGACTAACTGACCATCACAAGCCGTCTAACGAGGAATGGCTGGCTAGCTGCTCTGTCGGATCGGCATAAACTATTTTTAACTGTTTTTAATGGCGTTTCATGCAGTTAACCTTCACGAACCGTCTTCACTTTTACCACCGGATACATTAAAATCAATATTTACGATAATGCCGCGGAGTTTAAAACTGTTTGATAATATGATATATTTGTAATTGATAAATATATCAATATATTTCTATCTCAATGCGCACAATTATCCTAAAATTCGGACCAGAACACACTCCAAATCTATATCTCTTATTGCTTTTATCTTGTTATATCACCTACATGTATAACATTTTAACGATACCTGTTAACAGACAATAAACAGGGAACAAATAAGTTTAATTGAACTCTTATTGGAATTTTAACTAAAGCCTCGTTTTATGACAGTTTCCGCTTAAAACATATAATATAAATGCCGGTGCTTCATATTTCGCTACAACCATATCTCTAATAAAAAAAAAGAGTAACTGAACCAACCATCTTCAGGGTATCGGTACCGGTTCACCTTGAATATGCAAAATCCGTTTATACGCTGATACACTTCCGCAGTTCTTCGTTAAAACTGATATGAAATTATAGTACACTAATAACTCTCTGTACCTCTTACAGTTAAACTTCGTGGAATATTGCCTAACATGTTAAGGGAGTATTAAACGAGGGACATTCCATCGAATTAAACCTACCTCCCTTAAAATTCATCCTGCTCGTTGGCAGAAAAAGGAAATTCCATGGGAGCTTTATTTGAGGAATAATCCTAACAAATTAATCTTTAAGTGTACATGTATAGCAAGTTATTTTTGATTTAGAAATACAATCTAGATGACACGTTTGCCCAAAGGCGTAACTGTCATGTAATCGGTTGATCTAAATTGATAATAGAAAATGCATACGTAATTCCAATGTTTGAAATGGCACTTCGCAGCTTTGGCTTTATGAGACAAGACAACTGTAATTTTTTGTACTTCATTGGCTGTGACTAAAATACCAACTACACAATACGTACAAAATTTGTTATTATTGAGACATCCGTAAATCCATACAAACTATGCTATCGTTAAGAAAATAGACAAAAGTACGCAGTGCCATTTTATCTCCATAGTATGCCAAATAATGATTGCAATCGTTTCAGGAAAAAAACAACTAGACCTGTACATATGTTGCTTTTGAAAAAATTATGGACTATGTGTATGAAAGTAGGAATAAAATAGACATAAAAGGGTAATTCTACACATGACCCATTGTGACTTTTTATAGCAGTAAAAAATTTCTTCATCAAAGGTACCCAAAACTTTATTTACGATTTATTGGGATATAGGAGACTACATGGATAACATCCAGCAGTGTTCGTTTCAGTTACTAGAGCTAATTTTACTGATTAGGTATACCCCTATTAAGAAAAGTTGTCTTTACCTTTACAATTTTGTATTCTCAAAATATATATGTTTTACCGAGGATTTCAGTTAGTTAAATGGATTGTGCTTAGAAACAATTCGAACGCTCCTCAAGTGAGATAGAACTTTAAGTTATATAATTAAAAAAAATAAAAATAACATCAAAGGCAACAATAGGTGATTATAATTCTGCTCATAAAGGTTATTGATATATTTTTCTACAAATGACATATTAGTAGACAATCGCAAGAGTGATGGTACGGACATTTGGGTTACAGGGCTTTATACAAGTGCTATACCCTTGAGCGCGTCACTAAACACCAATCAATTAATCAATCAATCTATAAGAAGTGAATGTCTACAAGTTCAACAATTTAATAACTGTGTGCCAGATCCCAGAACACACCATTTGATGACGACCAGTGATTAACATTGCAATTGTATACTCACAATCTTTATCGCTTGCACTGCACCAGTTGTTTTTAACTAATGTTTCAACATCATGACTTGACAGAACACCATGATTGAAGAGCTTGTCGGCCAAGAATTAAGCGTTGGCATGGATCGGCATTGGCAAGTTTCACGATCATCAATAGTTGGAAGCAAGACCCAAAATGACCCTTTTCTGAAAAATAATGAGTAGCTGACTGACGCACGTGGGTTATGCAAGAGAAACAGGCTTTTCTCAATTTTTCAGGGAATCATTTAATAGTCGTTTTTGTCTTTTGACTTTGTGGTGGATCACAGTTTCGTTCTTCCCGGCTTTGATCCGACTGACCTCGTCCTGGTTGTAAAATGCATGTATTGTCTTCTTCAGCGTCGTAAACCTGGAAGGCAATTTTCTGTCATACGTTAAGATAATTGTATTGTCTCTCTGCTTTAATATCTTCTTCGAAATGCCTGTGGATATTTCTGCTGCTCTGAGAAGTCGGTAGTTTTTCAAGATCTTTCCCTTTATTATTTTAGCTACAGCTTGTTTTGTATTCCTTTGCAGATTTATAAGAATCTTTAGCGTTGTTTCCATCTTTGAGCGGGGACTATTACTACCATTCCTTTGACATAAGCTTAGTCTGTAAAATCTTCTTTAATATTTGGCCACCTTTTCTTCTTCTAAATTCTATCTTCCAACTGAATAATGAGTCTATACGCCACAGGTCTATTCCTTCGGATTTCGATGGTCTCACAGCCAAATCTGGGCTTTTAGAAGGTGAAATAGGAGGTGTGCAATGCAGATAGTCCATCTCTGTTTACTGAATGTCTCTGTTTTTGCCTCAGCTTTGATTTCTCTTTTCTCTTATTGTTTCTCAATTTCCTCTTTTCTTTTTCAGGAGAAAGGTTGTCGATTTTTTTAACATTACCGGTTTCTTATCTGTCTATGTATCTTTTCTGTTCCCCTTTCAGATATTTTTGTACCTGTCTGGATCATTTTTTATTTTATTTCTATATCTTCTAGCTCGTTCGGCGGCTGTCAATGCCGTTCTGGAAGAACGTCGATTGTATTTTTTTTGGAAAACAAACAATTCCATGCGGGTATATTGATTTAATCATTTGTTAATGTCTATATTGCCCACGCTGTCTTCGCCGTCACGGACAGTCTTGACCGTAACGAAAAGAGGTGAAAAAGTCGACGATACAGAAAATGTAAAGGTTAAAGTTCAAGAAAAAATACATGTGTTACAAAAACATGAACACATCTATGACATGTTTGTAAGAAATGCATATTGAGAGGCATCCCGGCTTCAGAACAACTAATAGTTTTAAAATTTCAGGCGAACGGTAACGACAAAATAATTATGTGCTTAACCAAAATCGATATTTATTTTGAAATTGCGGAGATGTTTTGGATTTACAACAAAAAATTGTAAAAAGTCTGACAATATGTAATTAGAGAATATTATTTTACCTACACGACTTATTCTACATTTGCACTGTCCATATAAAATGATGTTTAGTCAAATGGTAAGCGTTAGTGACAAGCGGCTATGCCACCCTATGACGTATAAGCTCTAAAAATATTATTGAAACTTATTTTCATGTAATATGTACTCGCAATAAGTATTTTGTAGTTTGAAAGCCTGCTCCATTAAACAATAGAATGAGCTGGGACCATTTTTTGGAACTAAAAGTTGCGTGACGGTATATTGGGGTCACTTTTCTTAGAAGTACCCAAAATGGCTATCAATTGTTTACAGTTGGTCAGAATGGTTTGGATATTGGTCATTCTTATGAGAAATTAAATGACACTTAAAATTTTGTTGAAAAGAACAGGCTCAACAAATGTTGTTACGAATCTGCTCAATTCTTCAAAAATAGATTTGAAAGACACTGAGCCCTAATTTGTAGTGTCATAATACATGCTTATGAAACAATCATAAACTGTGTTATTGTTGCAATTGTTACAATCATACTGAATTTGCTAGAAGCTTGAGTGACACACTTTTCAC
>JAVFBZ010053460.1:0-10153 GCA_032466195.1 Katharina tunicata
TCATTTGTAAAACTGTTGCTATTAAATCAAATTAAATGAAAACAATAACCTCTCGCTTCCAATTTAAATTTTGAGAAAAGCGTTCAACATATCTCAACTTTGATGGTACATGCTGATAAATGACGACTATAACTATAGTAACATTTATCTGTGTTTTATTTCTATCTTTATAGCAAACTTCCTCAAATTAATTGTCAACAAGTTATTAAAATTGGACTTTCGGCATTAAAATATGAATAATAAGCCGAATCTGAGCTATGTTTTACAATATTATTATGTCACTCATAATTAAGCATGCCGAATTTCACTGGTGTAGATCAAAGGGTTTTCTAGAAAACCCTTTTCTTTCTTATATAATAATTATATAATTATTATATAAAGTAAATAGTTTAATTTGTTGTGATATATTTAAAAAAAAACTACTTATGATCAATGCTGATCAATGAAGCTATTATACTTATGTTCCGCCAATTATTTTAAGAATTAAATGTACACAATATAACCCGCATGGCTTACTGCATGGCTCGTAAAACGGTGCTTATTCCTCAACTATAAATATATCCTTTTTTGTTGGTATCAAACATAATATATTTGAAATCGATAAGAAACATCTGGGTCAATCTCATGATCAAATATAACTGTCATAAAAGGCGATTGATTTCCCTTATATTATATCACTTGAGATCCATAAAAACAGCAACGTATTAGCAATTAGACATCTGACCACAACTAAGTGGTGACAAAAGGAACAAATATGTTACCAATCTGTTCGATACACAAAATACAAGTCAATTATTTTGATAACAGGGTTGTGTTGCTTGTTAACCGCAGGTTGAGAAACTGATAATCTTTTATGATTGGTTGTCACAAAATATCATTGTAACAAAAACGGGTACAATGAGTGTACATTGTATATTACTGTACCCTTCTCTTGACAATCTCCGCTATAAACGTTAAATAAGCATATTAGATCGAGTCAACCATTTTCTAGTTAAGGATTTCTGACTTCACTGTTAATTTGTCCTCCGAATCAAACCACTCTTTCACAAACAGTTAGTTAATCAGCTGGTAATCTGGAAATCATATTAATATCGGTTGTACCGGGTTCATTTTCCCATTCGCCTGGAAGTCTAGTAATCCTTCATGACATGAGTTGATGGCGATAGCTGTTTGAACCACCACCCTGTCGATAAACAGTTAGTTCATTATTGGCCTTCTTGGTAGTTTTATAATCAGCATGTCTTATTTAAGTTTAGGTCAATCCCCTTAAATAAACTAATGCAAATTTAATAAACAGCAATATTGATTGGGAGTATGTTGGCCCTTGTTAAATGTTTGTACATTCTTTATGAATGTTGACTTATAGGGGGAAATGCTAACACGGCGTGTATAGTTGGTGTTTTCCATGATTAAAAACCACAGTCCCGTGTACTGTTCTTCGTTAAAGCTAATGTTAGCTCCTCGGTAGAGGGATATTGATAGATGCCAACTCTGTGTGCATTTTATCAGGAGGCAAACAGCAAACTTTGATGCATAATCAGCACGTCCGGAAAAAAGCTGCCGTAAAATGGGTAACCTGATTAATATATAATATGCCGAATCCACTTTCCAATTCCGTTGTCAATTGGGCTTACACAAATCAACTGGATTTGGGCCAGAAGTACAGTGGCAACAAGAGTTGATTTGAGATATTTGTATTTGTCAATCATCGATCTTTGGAACTAAAAAAACATCAGTTTAGATTCCACATATTGTAGGAATCTCTGATATTCATTGCTTTTTTTGCTTTTGCATGGTACATTGCGTATTCCACAGAAAGGGGTAATGTAAATCCACACTTTCGCAATGAGGTATGATCTTCGTTTATACCTGGTATAAATATTAGCAACCCCGACTAGAATGGGGTCATATCTACCGAGGTAAATCTATATATACTGATTTATGAGTGTGTTTCGACGTGTCACGGACGTACGAAACCATGCATCGTAATGGCTAAAGTTGTCACCATCGAGAATTGTTTAAACAAAGCAACTAATTCGCCAATTATTTGTTGAATAGCCTACATGAAGAATCAAGTGCTCCATAAGTCGACAGTATTTAACGTGAGTATTTAATATTGCCTAGGTACTTAATTAGCCAATCAAACCGCCTTATTTTAAACCAAAACATCTTCGAAATTCATTATTCCAATTTAGAATCTCTATCACGTCCATTTTAATATCTTATGTAGCCTTTGTCACATTCCACTAGTCAGGAAAAAAGGTTTTACGTAATACAACGAATTTGATGTGTGATAAAATTTTTCATTCTTTGAATTCTTTTTTAGTTCTTAACCAGCCAATCAAAGGACCAGGAATAACACGTTATAAATATAAATACATAGCAAAACACAGAATTTTTCGCTTTATAAAACGCCTTACACATCGTGAACGTAACTACTTACGGTTTGCGTATAACATATAGAAAATGCTTATTCCTAGTCCTTTGATTGGCTAGTTAAGAACAAGACGTTTCTGGCGAACATTAGCACGTTTCCGGTGCACTTTGTTGCGTGTTGAATAGTGTTCATACATGTCAAAAATTTGATCACATGTCAATTTCATTGTCTTACGTGAAACTTTTGCTGACTAAATTGCGACAAAGGCCACGTAAGATAAGCAAAATTGACGTGTGATAAAGATTATATCGTGAAATAATGAATTTCAAAGATTTTAAACACACACCTCTTATACTGTTTACATATGGCGGACTTGGCTCATCGTACAAAGGTGCAACATTGTAGTTTCAGCACGTGAAATGTTCTCTAAATAACCTGTATAGATTTCAAGATTTATTGGAATTATCCAGGGTGATTTTGTGGGAAAATGTTATTTGATTGATAGAAGAAATGCCAATAGGTTGGTTACTTCAAATCGATATAAACTGCTAGGACAGCTAAGTGGTCGCAGAATACGTGATCGAGTTTGTTTTATTTCTATGCTTTGAGACTCATTAAATGGCCGGTAAAAGTTAAGTAGACCTGAAGGAAATTGCTCCGTACACTTGGAACACAAACCCCTGTTGGAGAACAGTAGATGGCGTTGCTAGATACAGGAAAAAAAGGGTCAAGTTGTCCGATTAAATACGTGGTTTGTCCTTAAATATAAAATCGGGAATCTGTCTCGAATTGGTCTGACACCTTTGTCAGTCAAACCGGCAATATTCTCGCGATGACAATATGACGGATTATGACGTAGTCATCTAAACTCCCACGTTTTCTTTGAGATGGCAAGTCATACCTAACTATGGCTATTTTACTGATATGGTGGCGTGACGCTCTCAATTCGCTTGTAAAGACATTCGAAATTTACAATCATGGAAAGCGAATTATAATGCAGATATATCCCATAATTCATATTAAAATATACCACAAACAGATCGGAATCCACATAGCCCATCACTATTTATCGACTGAAAAGCCACCAAACCGATTGTAAATTAAACAAAATTATAAATAAGAAGGACATATGCACCAAAAGACTCCACCGAGGCAAGCGATTATTCAAACCTAAAGTTATAACCCCATAAACCAAATTGTACAGTTCACATTGTTAAGTTTCCAAATGTGCCTTTCACATGGGCCAACATAATGTATAATCAATAGTCAAGCTAGTGCTTGACACAGAAAAGGTCATCATAACAAGCAAGTGTTAAAAAGTGATAGCATTTGCCCCATCCATCTCTGGGCCTATCATTAACAGCAGATCACATTTCATAGCGTGTACTCGGTTCTTGTGTTGAAACAATACAAAAAATTTGACTAAGTAAATTGGTAATAAACCATTTCACTGTGTTGACATTTATAGATTCAGCCAAGACTGTTCCACTTTCCATCCACTCGGGAAATGTTGCGAAATTACGCCAAAATCAGAAGATTTATGGTGCTTCACGGCAATCGTTGCAAATTTGCAACAATAATTCTTACATGGCATCCGTGCCAAGACCTGTGAAAACTATAAATATATGTAGTGGATTTACTCAACTGATATGCAGTAATAAGTTTGTATTTGTATCTTACATTTAAGGTGAACCGCTGTCAGATTATAAAGAACAGGCTGTTGCTACCGATTAAGATATAGTCTATCAACAGTGGTAAAATTAGCGAAACACCACTGTTAAGGAAGAATTATCTAAAATCCATCACAGAAGTTATACAAATTGTGTAACGGTGACTTATTCACAACCTTTGAATTGATTGATCCTGCTGACGCCAAACATAATATACGTTATACCAGTAAAAGTCGTCTTAGACGGTTCAATGGTTTTTAGAATAGTGTTATTTAACGGGATCGATTTTGCTTCTTCCTATGTTTTGTGACCCATGCAGCAAGATGGATAACAAACCAAAGAGGTCAGTAGGAAATGGCCCCTTACTCGCTGAATGATCACCTCAGAGGAACCAAAATATATGGCACAGTTTTATAGAGGAAATGAAGATTCACATTATTTCACCTTTAATGTTGGTTTGGTCTTTAAATGCAAAAACTGGCGTACGTATTGATTTTTCTTCACCTTTTTGTTTTATATCTGGTAATATAGCAATACCATTGTGAAGAAGGAATACAAAATTAACAGAAAACATATTTGTGGTGTCTTGGAGAAAAGGCTACTTACATATTATTCAACTGTTTACGGGAAATATGATCGGTTTAAATAATGTTTAGGCAATTTTATGTGAACTTGAAAAAATGTCTTTGTTTTCAAATGTTTGACATACTTAATATGTACGCCCATTTTTGTCATTTCAGATGAGCTATAGTTAGCAGTATTAAGTGATATCACAATTAAGTCCACGTCGTAGGAATGCCGTCATGCTTGTGTGCGTAGTTTGATCTTTCTTTCATAATAGTTCCGGTAGATTTAGTAGCACCAATTCTACGCCCTCTGGCTACGGGCAGTATCTGTCCAGATAATATTCATGCTGCCATACAACCGTTCGCTTACTTGAGTTTCTTGCTTTAGAGTTTGGTGCACTTGTATGTTGTTATCGTTGTTTTTTTTTTTAGAACAAAAGCCTTTTTATTCGGACCAGCGAAAGTGGTTTCGTGTTTGACGTTTGATTCGCATCAAAGAGATCCAGCACAAATAAAGCCATTGTGCTGCTGACTTAGTGAATGGGGAAATCATATAAACATCAGGAATGCCACACACAATGTTCAATTTGTCTTTAACGTGGGTGTAAATAGCTAGTTCAGCTGTTAATACACATCAACAGCAGCATACATTCACATAATTATCAGAGATTTTATGATTGGCTTACTCCTGAACTGTAACTGTAGGCCTATATTACACATTTGAAGGAATATTATAGAACACCTCGTTTAAGCTGATACAAAACAGGAATTTTATTGATATTCAAGCTCTAGTTTAAGTAAAAGGTTGACTGATCGGGTCGCTAATCGAAATCCGTATCCAACTCGTTCGTTGATTCACTTCACAGCGTATAGGTGTAATACTGCATCCTTCTATAAATCATAATTCCCAGAAACTGTCCAAGACTGGAACCCACACAAGACTATAAAAAATACAATTATGTACAAAGAATTATTACCCTTGGTCTGATTAGTATTTACATTCAACATGTCACATGACTATAATGCATTCAAAAACAAAATATATAGCCTGTGTGCAAAAGCTGCAAAACTGCAAACATAATACATTGTAGATTACGTAATGGTTGCAGTTCTTTGAACGAAGGCCTCCATAATTAATTTATTATCGATTCACCAAGATGGACATGTGGAGTGTCTCTCCAAAGTTTATCCCACTACATGCTGGAATGACCCAAATTTAGTTAATTATATTTTATTATTGTAAAGACCAGACGGGACTGTCTAGCACAAACAAATTATATTGATATCCACAGCTTTTAATGTGTGACGGGTTTTCTAGTCGCACCTTGAATTTACCCACAAAACTCAATAAATAATAGCACGGATTGACCTACTCTGTTGTGAGGATCTATACATATCCCCTGGCGCTGTACATTGGTGATTGTGTTGAAAAATGAAGACGATTCCACATGGTCGCCTTTCAATCAGAGAACTGCTATTGGTTTAGTTATGACTGACCGCCCTGTCGATAATCACACTAGCGCTCCCGGAGAGACCAGTGTTATTTCCCTTATGTGTAAGTTCCGGAGCATAACTGCAAAACCATTTGATGTATCATTATGAAATTTATATACATATCAAGTAAGTGGAGAACTGGTGCCTATTGATATTTAGAGTTTTCACGTAAGGAACATGGAATAAGAAATTATTGAGTCTTTATATTTACAGATTAAAAAAACAACACTTGTATCTATTGAAACAAGTTGGGATTTGACAAAGTAATGTAAGCTTATATTTCCGGAGCATAACGGTAAAACTTTTCACTATTTATCCATGAAACATCAAGACCAATTTTCTGTAGCTATCTGGGAATTGAAGGAGATACAATAATCTTAACGACACATTTATGTTTCATATTTACTCCAAGGTAAATATTGACATTACGGTGATCGGGGTATACTTTTGTATAGCCTGGCATCGTTGTTATTTGCATGATGACATGTGATCTGTCACTTTTTTTAGGCACATTTTTCTAAGGCAATTTCAAGCAGTGTTATACCAGTGGTCAGGCACTATTATTGTGGAGCGGAACACACAACGCATGCGGGTGTATACATTTCGACTTCGAGCGCAAGCGAATTTTGTCAGCGATAGACGTACGCGCAGGCGAGGCGACTGTGAGTGATAATTGTGTACGACCAAGCAAACAAAATCACCTGACTGTCACGCCGCCATTTTAACTACGGTATCATGTGACAAGTATCGCAACGCTGATTGGACAATATAATCTGTTGTCAGAATTTAGATTAATTCGAAACGTAGTAGGAACAGGGAAAAGAATTGCAAAAGATGTATATGAAAAACATTTAGATGCAACACCACTTTAGAGCACAAAGAATGGTGGAGACTTGTCAAGTCCTATATTAAGGAGCAAAATTCTGAAATCGCCGAATTTCCACCACTATTGCATGGAAATCTGGTGTATGATAAACCAGAAGCAAAAGCCAACATACTAATGACTTTTATTTATACAACAGTCTACATTAGATAATAGCTTGGCTTCCTTACCAGATTTACCAATTCTGCCCATATCTATAGAAGACATAGAGATTACAAGTATGACGTTTTTGAAGTATTATCTTGTTTGAATATACACAAGGCATGTGGTCCAGATAAAATAACTAATCGTGTACTTAAATTGTTAGCTACCGAGCTATCCATACGTTTAACAACTTTATATAATATGTCACTAAACTATGGATCGGTGCCCAGTGTCTGGAAACTTTCAAACGTTGTTCCAATTTACAAAAACGGTGATAAAAACTACCCTTCCAATTATCGGCCAGTTTCTTTAACTAGTGTCGTACGCAAAGTTTTTTAAATGTGTCTTCATAAAAAATATTCTCTCTTTCTTATCCCAAACAAATGTCCTTACTGTTTATCAGTCTGGTTTTATTGCTGGGGACAGTACGGTGTATCAATTAATTGATATTTACCATTTTATTTGTGAAGCGATGGACAGTGGTAGGGATGTGAGAGCAGCCTTCTGTGATATTTCTAAAGCGTTTTTCTCTCATTCTTATCGCAAACAAATGTTCTTACTGTTTATCAGTCTGGTTTTATTGCTGGAGACAGTACGGTGTATCAACTTACATATTGACATGCTGGGACACCAGCAGTCACACAATTATAACTGGATGCCCTTAGAAAGTATCTTGTTATAATTTTGTTACTGCTGGTGTCCCAAAAGGATCTGTGTTGTGACCATTCTTGTGTTTGATATACATCAACAACATTGTTTCTGACATTAGGTCCAATATTAGCCTCTTCGCTGATGACACCTCCTTGCAGATATCTATTAAAAACCCAGAATCTGGAGCCGATATATTAAATGCTGGTCTTGAAAAAAATTCCTTGTGGGCTGAAACATGGTTGGTGCAGTTTAGTCCTGCCAAAACTGAAAGTGTCCTTTTCTCACGAAAACACGACACTTCAATTCAGCCTTCTTTGTTTCTATCAAATGTGGGAATCTCACTGGTGTCTGTTCATGAACATCTTGGTATCTTTATGTAATCAAACTGTAAGTGGGATAACCATACAAAATACATAGTAAAAAAAGTAAGTCCTATGATAAATTGCTTTCGCAGTTATAAACATAGGCTAAGTAGAAAATCATTGGAGATTATGTACATGTCTTTTATTCTCTCTTTTTTGGATTACGGGGATGTGTTAATTGATGACTGTACTAATCAACAAGCCACTATACTCTTGCAAATCTTAAACTTGATGCCATAAGAACTATATGCGGCTGTCCGCGTGGGACTAGCCATCATTTAATTTACAAGGAAACCGGCTACATACCATTATCAGAACGCCGCATACGTCATAAACTAGCTCTTTTTAACAAAATACTTAATAACCAAACGCCTTTTTATCTCAAGTTCATTCTGCCACAATTTATTGCCGAGGTGGCACATTATGCACTCAGAAATGCAGTCAATCTACAGGTCCCTCTCTGCAATACAGTGAGTTTTCAAACTTCATATTTTCCATCTACGGTGTCTTTGTGGAACAACTTACATATTGACATTCGAAATGCCCCATCGCTCAACATATTTAAGGCGATGTTATCTAAAGGCGATTATCTTGTGCCAACGTATTATTATGCTGGTGAACGCCATTTTGCAAATTATTATGTCTCAACTAATACTTAAATGTAGTGCTTTGAGATCACATTTGTTTGATCGCCATCTAATTGTTTTGCCGCATTGTCAATGCGGGTTTTCTGTTGAAGACACTGAAAATTATATCAAGACTTGTCCGTTATTTCTGTTATCCAGACAACGATTTTTATCCATATTGCTGAATGACTTTCATCTGGATACCCTGATATACGGTAACGCTTCTTTATCTCGCGACACGAATGAAACTATTATTGTAGGCATGCACTGCTTTATCCATCACTCAAAAAGATTTGAAACTCGTTTAACTTATATAAAAGGTCAAAATTGTTATTAGGTGCAGTCAGTTACTGTCCAGAATCCTTATTGTCGAGTAACCTGGTGAATAGGTGACAGTTTTCCTCATCTAATCGTTTTATCTTTGTTTTTCATATATACAATGTATTTTAGAAATAAAGAGCAGTTTTCTGACCTTTATTGCTTGATAAAGGATCAGTCAAATGGGGTGTTCCTATTTGATAACGAGGGAACGAAGGTTCCGAGTTATCAAATTATAGTAAACAACCCGACCCTTTGTTGTTAGCTGTATTATTTGGCAGATAAGAACGCGCTCATCAATCCAATGTGTTGTGGCAAAACTTCTGTCACGTCATGAAAATAATTGACAGACGCGAGGGAGCTTTGTTGTATTAGTGTTTTGCTGAGTGCCATATAGAGTTGCCTATCGCTAAATAACTATAAAATGTACTTACGAATGTGTCTACTAAATTTGGAAATTGACACATGGTAAAATGGCTTGCCAAAATGAATATATTCACAAATATAACCAATGAAAAACGACCAGATCGTTGATTAAAAGAGATTGTGGATGAAAAGAGCTGTTGTTTACAATCCTTTGTGTGGAGGTCAATGGGCGGAGCTTACTGACGTCACAACTGGGTCGTGGCTTAAAAAAATTAGTGTTCATTTGGATACCCAGTCACCCCTCTAGATTTAGGTTATCTCGGAATGTTTCACGCCGTTTCCAGAGGAGACTGAACTATCCTTTATTGCTTCAGATAAAGGGTCAGTTGTTTCTCTATCTCGCGCTTGTTAAAGCAGACGTAGATGTTTTAGAATATTAATATCCGCTTATATATATGTTTGTATTACGAGGAACGGCGTTTATATAGGCTTTGCCTGTTCGGCAATCATTTCAAATACGAAATAAATATACTGTTTAAACCAATACAAAAAAATATAACAAGATCAGCACATGGAATCTTCCCGAATAAAGCAATAAACAAAAACAATAATAAATACTAGTAACTACACTCTTCAAAAAAAGAAACGCAAAACCCAAATATCAATGTAAATTTGATGGTATTCAAGGACGTGTAG